>DWDX01000322.1:0-29488 GCA_018245675.1 Agara michaeli
AGAAATTCTAAATTAGAAAAATCCAACAGTACCCAACCCGGGATTTGAACCCAGGACCTCCCGATCGGCAGTCGCGCCAGCAACCGCCCGACCAACGAGGCAGTCAATATACATTACGGAGTATTCGTGTAGCGGACGCCGCGCAATTACATTCATTGTAGCAACTGTTTACGCAGCGAATCTGACAAATTCAATTATTTAAGTAGGCGCTAAGACAAACAGGATTATGTTTATACAGGTAAGGAGCATCGTCGTGCTAACGTCACCTCCAATTAGAGATTATAGCTGCGTAAACAACACGTTGTAAGAATAACTTTAAGCTTTAATACCTAGTGTTTAGACGTTACAGATGATTGCAATACTCACAAGTGCCCGTTGTCGCCTCTAAATATGACTATAGGAATAGAAGGTTTTATTTACCCTACCCGTTTATTAGTCAACTGATGGATTGGGTCTCCACTCATAATGTAGGCCTTAGTGTAGCTGTGGCCAAGTGCGGATTAGCAGACTTCATGCACACCAAAAACATTATAAATTATTATACAGTACAGTACAGCAGTCAATACTGCATAATTGATAATAGAAGTGCAAAAACAGAACTGTCCGCAAAAAAATGCTATTTTCTTATATAAAGGTTATAAACCCCAACAAACCAAAGCCTACGCAAGGAACTGTAGTTGAGGGCAGGGTGAAGGAAACCTAAAAAATGTCTTGAAGTTAATCAAAGGAACTTTCCGCAAAGTCGGAAACCTAAAATAGCTCGCGGTAGGTAGGCGAACATAAAAATCACTATAATGCATCTAAAAGTATAGATTGAAACCTGCCATAACGAAAAACCTTATAAAACTATTCGTAGCATACAACTCGTAAAACTATTCGTAGCATAACTTCGTGTATTTTTTTTCAACTATTCTATTATTACACTGTTTTACACAGGTCTCCTCTCATAATGGGAAGAAATTAATGGAAAACCCAACGATAAATCCTTCGATAGCGAACACCAATAAGTTAAACTGTAAAATAACAGAGCGTCCAAAAATAAATGTGAAAAGCCGTTAAAAATGGCTATTCTTCCAAATTGGGTAAACAATGCACAGACCCGGTATTGATCCCCAAAATATGGTTTCTGTAAATAAAGTACACCTTTTAGATTGGGATAACTCATGTGTGTACACAAACTGCAAGTTTATTAAAATTTACATATTTATACATAGTATATGATATATGTACGTATATTTCTTACTAGACTTAGGAGGACTTAGGAGAAGCCTATGTCAGCCAATAAACTCATGTTGGGTGATGATGACAATGATGCTTAAGAACAAAATTGGAAATACTGCATTCTACTACAATCCAAACTCAGCAATTAATTTGATGGACATCAGCATCCACGATACTATTACTTCCAGTTAAGAGAAAAACTGAAGCAAAATTTAAATAAGGCGTTACAAATGTCAACAAACATGATATTATCAGCATGGTGGAATAGCCAGAGTGAAAGAATAAGATAGATGATAATGTTAATAATGGTGTAGCATAATAAAACCACATGATCACGAACAATTTAACACATCACCCATATACGAATACGTATAGGTTAACCTGTCATGTCGACCGAGGAGACATGTTTGACTTGGCCGCACTTGCTGCCAAGACTCAAACCTCTCATGCATAATGAGAGCACATTAACTGGTCTGCTTGTCATTTGATTGTCAGTGTAGAAACATTCTATTACATAATACAACAATATACTCATACATTGTGGGGATTTGCAAACAAAGGTTCATATAACGGTACGATAGAGAAAAATACAAATATGTCTCGATCACAAACCAATTCTTCAAATGTCATGTTTAACAATATTGAGCTAGAAAGAAAGATAGAAGTAGCTAACACTCAGGTCACCAAAAACAGGGGCCAGTTTCTAACATTCGCAACAATGGTTTTTACTTTCAAGATTGTTATAACACAGAGTGAATAGGTATATATTATGAACAGAATGAATCGTTTAGAAATATTTAATTTCGTGACCGGTAAAGTTAACGATAATACTAATGGTAATATTGTTGATGAATCTGATGTCGAGGAATATGTGATTTAAAAAAAACAAACAAAAACTAATCGTACAAGGCTTTTTAAACATACTCGTATGTTAAAATGGTTGGGAGTCTACATACGAACAGTGTAGGTACTGGTATTGAGGACTGAATATTTTTCTACTCGCTCTCATACCTACATCTTGACATAAGAGTTATACTATAGAAGATGTATTAAACGTAGCGTAGTAAATGTAGGTACGTAGTACGAGGAGATCGGCAGTCATTTTACAACTTTCCGGCACAAACATCACGCTGACAAATGGAATCCATATGACGCGTCTCATATTGAAAGATTAATGCCACCACAATACTCATTTTTCCACTGAGATTTAACTCGAAGCGATTGATTGGGCTACTGTATTCAACCGTGGAATTCAATATGGTCTATTTAGGGCTGAACAGACTTAAGTTGATGGATGAGCTTATTCGACTAAAACAAATGACTATGATATTTAAGACAACATCTTTCCGCTTATCTTCTGTGACGCCTTTAACTGAAACAATACTGAATCGGATATTCCATAGTAGATTCCTTGTTCTGATTCTGTTCAGGACTATTTTAAGTATTATTAATAATAAATATTTGGTAATGTTTACCTTACAAATAGTTTTAAAGGTTTATAACAAGCATAAATTTATAAATATACGTAAAAAAACAAATATTCTTATAGACTAGATACAAACACATATTAGAATTTAATATTACCTGTTACATATTTAATATGATAGAATATTTATTTACCTTCAAAGTTGCAAGTGGTTAAAATTTTAATAGGATAACTGTGATCAATAGCATGTTCTTTAGGTTCCTTCTAGAAACTGTCCGGGTCACCTCATGTTTCTTAAATTATGATGATGTTTATAAAAAAGCTTACAACATTTATGTTTCAGACTAGACTAAACTTTGCAAGAACGGACGAAGGGGATTTCAAAAGAACTTGAATATCAACGAACAGCATTGGACTCGACGAGACATGAGAGAATATAAACAAGACATGAATAACACAGAACTAGATCAAAGTGTTTCACCAAATACCCAATTCGAACCGAAGCCGTTTCGATATTGTTAAATAGTAAAACCAAACTATCGAAATAAAATACTGCGATAGTGATGAACCAATTCTAGTCGCAGAAATAGACCACTCAAACGGATTGCAAGCCCATAAAAATGAACGCCGATTGGCTAAGACCACCCATGTAAATAAAATAAAGTTTGTTTATGGCATCCCAATAATCATAATGGCTCCCTGATAAATACAAAACATTAATATAGGACGCAGATACGCTTAAAATCACAAGTTTATAGCTGATAATGATGAATATTATAGTCGTATAATAAAAATAAAAATATTAGATTGTGAACTTATGTTGGTTTGATTTTTACTGTGTGGAGATGCGATTTAAAAGCGAACGAATAGATTTGAATATGAACGATATTTTAGACGAAATCACGATACACGATGTATCATAAATTTCTGTTCTAATTTACCTTTGGATTGTGGAGTAGCTCAAAGTGAAATTCGCGGACACTTATCTGAAAACAAAAAATAAATATTAACAAATGATATCTGTGTGTAATGCATAATGATAAAAGATGTCACAAAACAAACACCTAAGAATGTACTGTGCAGGAATATACGAAAATCTCTTATAAAATAAATGAAAATTATATTACTTAAACTCATCAAATATACAACTCTCTAGACATTCGGGCTTAAATCAAGAGGCGCGATGCGAAATAGCACTCGCAGAATACACATAAGTAATTAATGTACCATGCCGCCCGCGCAATTACAAAATTACTACAACACCATATTTAAATTTGGCAACTCTATTCCATTACGATAAGGTTTAAATTTAAAATATAAACTGAAAGTATATTTGACACGTAAGGTACTGTGTGAAACCTTAACAGACGCCTCCGACCCATCATAAAATCTACCAAATTCTTCGTAAGAATATAGGACGGCATGAAAAGCCTTGTAGACGGGGAGTGTCATTGCTAATGATTGAATAGTACGGAGTATCGGAAAACAAGACATTTCTATGTATAAAGATACACTTTATGATTGGTTTTCTTACTGTTGATTTTACTGGATGTGGAATAAAACTCATATTTTAAATACAGCTAAGGAATCATAACTAAAATTCAGTTTTGCTATGGTGTTACACACATAATTCCTACTTTTAGTGCCCCACAAAACTTTTATGTTATTGATACAAATATCTTTATCGTACAGTCATGATATTAAGAAAAACGAAAGTGCAACAGTAAAAATTATATATAAAAGCAATCATCAGATGAAAACTTAAAAAAACTAATGGAATATAAGAAAAAGATTCAGCACTGTAACAACAATGTTTACCCTGTTAAAATTACAGCAGGAATGTTTATGTCTTTGAAATGGATCAACAATGAGATTGTAGAATTAATGAAGTGCACATAAGGAAAATAATAAAAGCAATACTTCAAGATCAAACAAGACAATCAAACAATAAGAGATATACATAGAAGATTAGTATTTGATTAGATTGTCTGTTCGAGAAACAAGCGCGCCATTACAGGAAAATCTTAAAACAAATCAAACTTTTTCCTAATACAGTTCCAAGCAAAATGAATGTCTTTGGCGCCGAGAGGAAAGTTAAATCTCGTTTAAGACAATTTTCACGCATTCAATTTTTCTTCTCTGCTCCGATGCTTAATGTCTTTAAATATTTTACGACGAGAATTCCTGCCATGAAATTAAACGTTGCTTTTATTTCTCTATATTCGTATTGTGTTTAGATGATAGCAACAAGAAATCTTAAAACAAAGAAATAGCAACAACAAGTATTGCATTACACAATGGAGTGTGACCAGCTTATTTTAATTAGTTAAGATGCTATTCCCTTATTAAAAGTTATTTCATAATGAAATGTAGTCCAAAACATATCAGCTAAAAGCAAAGGTTATTCAACTGGTAATTTTATTCTTGCAACATCCTTCATATCCCATATATCTGTACGCATATGTCTGCAAATAAACGTATCGTATTTTATTGTACCGAAATCAACGCCTAACTTATTTATGAGCTTAATCCACATTGTCGTCAGCGAATACTTTCCGAATCATACATGATTGATATTATGCGGCGGGAAAAAACTGGAAAGTGCATTTCAGCATTAAATGCAGCTGAATGAATGTTATAAATCCTCTGTAATATGTTCCATGTCGACTTTCAGAAACTTTGACCGCATGCGAAGCACGAGAAGATACTAATATTGAAATTGGAAATAACATAGATGGTTCGCGTAAAGTTCGCGAAGTATTCTTGCTGGTTTGCAGAAAATTCTAAGCCCAACAGAGATATTTAAACTAATTACAATTATTTAATTAAACTATAGCTCAGTTAAACTATCCATGGAAAACATCCATCGATTATCACAAAGACAAAGACAAAGACAAAGACGTTTATTTGCACAAATATGGGTACATATAAAGATGTTACAAGTTTATTAGTTTAAGCCATATTTTGCCTTTTACGGCGTACAAATAGAACTATTTCTCAAGAAGTTTCTATGACTTGATCTAAAAGTCCGTCTGAATATTTACCCTTGCACTTTTGACATGCACTAATTGTATTACTATCGACTAATCTAACAACTTACTTATAAGTTCCCTTGCGTCGCCTTGCCAAAGCTTATTTATGTAGAAATACCTCGCTCGCGTCTGTGTTTTATCTTTAAATTGCACTTAAAATTATCCGGGATTGCATCTAGATTATGAAAATGTTTACAGTAGCCATAGACAAACAGTAGCCATAGACTATTACATCGTAGATCGTGCCTTTTCCATATGTCAAAAACTGTTACGATGTATGTACATATACATTACGTAGCTTTATGTATTATACACATAACTAAGAAATAATCTAATGTAAACCGAGCTTTATGGCTGAGTGTTAATAAAACGTTCGTGGCTAATTAGGAAAGAGATTAGCGAAGTGAAAAAATATATAAAATTTTCAAATTATTTTATGTTAAGTTTATTATTTTATGTTAAGTTTTATCGTCGAATGTGTTTACATTAAACAGTCGTTAAAACTACTTTTAATTCGGTTCGTAATCTTTTTATTGTTTATAATATTGAAATTAATGAGTGTAATATTCCCCGCGGCGCCTCTGCGGTGTTTAGTCTGCAACCCTTTGCCGGGCCGGTCTCACCCCGCTCATTAATCAATCCGCTAATATAACCATAATAACTTAATAACACGTGGCACACAATACTGTTCAGTTCACAGAATATATATCCAGTAGAACGGGCAATAGAATCTTTAAAGATCATAATGTCCCAATTTAAAAATATTTATTTTTATTAAACGAACTTCTATGTTATTCGCAGATTTAAGCCACGGAGCAGAATTAAGCAATTCGAGACTAGTAAATTTTATAAAATAGAATTTTTAAGTAATGTTTGAAAGCTAGTAACGCGTTAGAAACTTGTCTATGTAAATGTTCAAAGACTGCATTGATTTTTAATATACTACATAGGCCTGCAGCACATTGATTGTTTTATTAAAATTGAAAAATATAACTCAACCTGTTTTTGCAATACGCAATGATTATTTTAGACAGCAATTCTATTATTTATGAACTCCGCGGTTCCACCCCTGGGCGCCGGCCGGGTGGGAAGTAGGGGTTGTTGGCAAGGTCGCGCCGGCCGCAGGTTCAGGGACACATTCCGGTAGTCTCATGAATGTTTCTTAATCGTATCGCGATTGCTTCACCGGTTTTCATACTTATTTTTACGATGTTTATTTTATTGTTTTATTTTACGAGCATTTCTTCGCCTCTGTTGTTATGTAACAATTAATTAAATATTTTAATATTTTGTTTTATGAACAGTTGGCCGTACTCGTGTTGTTTTAATGCTGTTTTCAAATGCCCAGTTGTTTTGCTCATTATAATATAAAATTCCACGTTTAAAGGTGTACGTTTCGCGACGGCAGACAGACACGCGGCGACGGACTAGTGAATCGGTACAATAGAGAAACAGCGGTTCGTTCCCACAGCGCGCCGTGTCAATACACACAGACGGACACTTTCTCTGATAACAGCCAGGATATGTAAACTAAGTGTTTGAAGACACAACGGATTCATTTTTGCCGGCGAGCGAATACTTCACGCGACGGTCATATCATTACCGGAATTAACCGGTTACCCGTACGCAATACCCGTTAATACCGGGTCACCCCGTTGTCCTCGCGTACGGCGGGGCGCGCCGCGTATTAAAATTGGACTCGTATACAAATGACAACCATACAGTTACTGTCGTACGCAAACATAGTCGTACATTACTTATGTTTATTACAGACGTAGTAGAAACTTTTACTACTAAAAGTTAGTGTGTGAAATGTTATTGTGGATCGAATTAGTCTCGTCCGTCTGTCGAATAATCTAGAAATTGTTTTTATGACCGAAAGTGGTAAGTGTAGTTAAAGAGTAATCAGTACGCAGTAGGTATAGCGCGAGGCATCGCCTGCGCGTCCGTCGGTCCGCCAGTTTGAGCCGAGAGCTCTGATTTCACTAATTTAGTGCAAGCTTTTGATGCATTTTGTATGTAATTACGTTTTATGTGTATTGTTAAAATGTAATACATCTTAACATTGTTTATTTTATTTAGTTGACAATTATATATGTAACTGTAAGCGTCTTTAAGGGAGGGGATGTATGAGATGATAAAAATACGATACTTATATCCAAAAAACATTTTATTCTCTCGTAGTTACAAATAACTTATAAACTTTAGGTACACGATAATGTTACAATTTGTACACTTGCTGGTTGTGTAAAATTAATCTTAAACGTCACGAAGGCAGGGCGACACTGTCCACGTGCAGTAGTGGCCACTGCAGCCCATGGACATCTATAACCAATCTTAAACATGTAGTCCTATACGCTCGGTCGTAGATCGTTGCGTCTCCAATGCTTTAGTATTAAATGGCTACGTGCGTGGTCACGTGCGCATGCGTATTTAAAAAGACATCTACCACGTAAAAACTATATAAAAAAAACGTGTTTCGCCGATACTCAGCCCAAACCTTTTAAGGGTACACATTATTACATATTAATACACAATGTTGCAAGTACAAAAATGTTTTATATCAATTGTAGCTACCACGTCGTTACGTCATAAGAAACACGGACGTCATTTTGAAACCCACAGTTTAAATTTGGCAACGACATTTATGTTTCAATATTTATAGTACTGTTCACGAACAACTTAATGAATTTAATTACTGAAAAAATAAACAAATATTAAGCTCAGGTATATTTTGTGTCAGTCATTTTGTGCATGACTCTCAAACATGGCTGCCATTGAACGTGCCTCTTAATAAGTGCAATATATTGTTTTTGTACAAATGTAAACTAGAAATGAGTCACAGAGATCATAAAAACGCTGTAAACAACCATTCTTATACAAAATATTGTCTTTGTAAGTTACGTTACCGCTTTAGATAGGTACAAAACATATCAATATACCGCCATCGGTTACATTACTTGTTTACATCAATATACATCAATGTCCATTCACGAACGATAAGGCAATACGATTACTTACGTTAATCTATTTTATATACACACTTTGAACACACATTCTTTTAGTACAAAAAGTTACAAAATAATACATTTCCTATTTGTACTGATTACTTTTAATTTACATTCTTACATTTCTATATTTAACGCTAAGTGGCAAAACGAGATATGTAGTAAAATAAAGTTTTTAAATCGAGATATGAGCGCGAAGCGGCGATATGTCCTTCCTAATAATTACATGCAATATATTATTATTTTCTAACGTTTTAAAGCTGGTTTCCTAACGACCACCCGGATCGAAACATAATTGAATAGGAGTTTAATATAATCGATAACCCTCTACGCTATCTACAGAAGGAAAGGTGTATCGAATGAATGCGACTCCGTATTTAGGGAAGATTAAATCGAACTAACAAATGGTGACATAAATTTGTCCCGAAATTTTATTAAATAGGGATTTGATCGTAAGTACAATAGCGAATTTGTCTGCGCCAATGTCACAACACTGTGCGGGACACGTGTGCACGCGCCAGCTGGCTTGTATACGAGACTTATGCTCTTTTGGCAGTCATCTGACGAGCGTTGTAAGTGCAGAGCTAGTGAGTATTTTCGTAAAGTTAAGGAAGACAGTTCATCTACCTAATTATAATACTATGGCGTTAAGGGGCTACAAAATCTATCAAAAAGTCAGTCTTTAGCTCGGAGGTTGGTGTCACTAGGAGGGATTGTGAGGCACGATCGGCGCCCGAGATCACGAGATAATACAATTTTTATCGTGCTGGGCATTCTTTCTCTGTCTCTCTCGCTTGGCGCACGCGACTGCGTCGTTCGGAACATACGATATCCTCACTCCGCCGTAAGCTCTCCTCGTCGGCAAGGTGTAGGACTCGGCAGAGGAAGACGACGAAGAACACGTACTGCAGTAGCTACTTGCATCTTCATCTCGGATCTTCTCCTTCCGGACCGGTTCGTCCGGTTCGAAGGCTTCGTTGTCGTCGCCGCAGAATCTCACCGTTCGTCCTCCTCGAGGTTTCCTCGGAGAAACTTTTCCGTCTACTAGCGTTAGCTCGGGCATTGAGGTTGAATGTCCTGGAGTAACAACCGCCTGAGCTTCGACGGGATGCGGAGGTTTCCAATGATCTGTGGAGTCCCTCGTTTCTTCTGATACAGGGCTCGGTTGTAATTGATGTTCCATAGTTGGTTCCAATCTTAAATCTGCAAGTGCTCTATCGAGGCTCAGGCAAGCGTGCGGTGGTGGCGGCGGCGGGTGCGGTGGAGGAGATTCGGGAGCTAAAGAGCAACTGGGTTCAGAATCTGCGTCCATATGTGGAGAAGGTTCTCTTTGCGGCGATCTAGGTGGAGATTTTGGCGATGGCATTCGGCGGGGTCGAGGTACTCGCGGCGGTCGAAGACCTGGTCCTGAGGAATCGGAAGGTGTCGGTGGTTCGCCTTTGGAGCAGGCAATGGAGCAAAAAATAGCGCCTTTGCGGGGAAGGAAGGGTCGGCCGAGGAGGCTCGCCCGGCACGTGTGGCAAGCGAAGCATCGTTCAGTGGCGTGCCAGTGCTGGCCCTCGTGCGACATCTGGCCCTGGTCGACGCCGACGGGCTCGCCGCAAGCGTCGCAGTACTCCGCGAAGCAGTTATCGAAACAGGGCAGGCAGTACGGGCGCGCCTCCCGCATGATGTACCGCTGCCCGCCCAGCTGCCGGGAACACTCCGCGCATGCGAAATGTTTCATGTGCCAGGCTCTGCCCTCCGCTTCTGTACACTCGTCGGCAAGAATTATCTGTGAAAGAAAATGTCTTCTTAGCTCATGACAACATTCATTTCGATTACGTGTCATTTATGGTTAATTTCGTAACATACGTTCGTTCGTTCGTTCTTTCCGTAACATAAGCTCGTTTATGTAGCAAATATTCTTATATTTGCTACATAAACGAGCACAAAGTCAAAGTTCGTTAATTGTCTCGATCGTATACCGTCGAGAAATTTTGCAGACTAAGTGCAAAAACATGTGTACAACTACACTTATCTTGCAAATACGTAGTAAGCTGCAATTATGATCAGGTAAGGAGAAACAATTTTCCTCCACACGGAAACTTAATCAAGATACGATAAGACCTTGATGTGGTTAGATCACGAACAGCTCAGGCTACTGTAACATTACACTTATTATTAGGCTACATTCCTGCTGTAGCTTGTAGCCTAAAATTTAATCAAGGCGCAAGAGAATGATGTAGTCTCGTCACGGAATGGGCGGCAAAATCGAATTACAAAAAAAATATTAAGTCACAAGTAACATTTACAAGTAAATGAAATCGATACAAGTTGTTGCAGTCAACAGCTCTGCGCAGTATCGCGGTACACGAAGAGAAAAAGTCCTAGAAAAAAGACAATCGTTTTAACGGAGTCTTAATAGTTACAGTAAGTTATTGTCATCTTTGTTAATTAAATAGTAATAGTAATCATTCTGGTTATACATAAACATTGAACAACGCAGACATGTACTGATTATTATAGCTAATAAATGATTTCTTACTGATAACCAGCACGATAGGAGTTAATGGTAATGGAGCTTAGCAGATTTGTACATAACAATTTATGAGATAATTGGGCGTGTAAGAACAGAATAATTAGTAACGTATTAAACAATTAAGAGTGTTTCTTCCATCAGCTATATTACCTTAAATGGCTAATATTAAAGCAAATCCTGAGGCCCTGATGTGGCGCGGTCACGTAAGAGGCGAGGTCGGTTGGATGCCGGTAATGAAGCCATATTCCTCCATCAGCGCGCAGTCTAATTAATTATCCGGATAAACAAGGGTAATTGCTGTTGCTCGTTATCAGCCGGCCGTCGGCCTTAGGAAGTGCCCGATAGGGCTGCCACCCGCGCTTCAATATACGGGATTCTAAAGGGATACCTTTAGAATCCCGTATTACGTATAAGCCATAGCACCAAATTCAAATTCAAATTCAAATCGTTTTATTCATCATAAGGTACATACATACACTCAATGAACCTTAACATATAACAAATTTACGGTAATCATTTGATCGTAAATGTATATTTACAGTTACTAAACTGAGTGAAAGTGGGCATCTTTTGTGTTACGGCAGATTCTCTACATCGGTGAAGGAAGCTTTCGAGATGAAACCTGCACACTTCAGCGTTTTCCTTAATGTTGTCTGACGCGTATGAAGTCTGCCAATCTGCACTTGGCCAGCGTGGTAGACTATCGCATTAAATATTCTTATTATGAGAGTCGATCCGTCTTCAACAGTGGAATGCTTAAAAGGTTTTAAAAATACTGCCATTTTATTGCAGATCAAACACATCATTGCAGTGTAAGTTTAAAAGATAGTATATAGGTTATTTGAATCTGTTTCATTGAGATTGTGATTTCAGTCCGTGGTGGCAGCCCTGGCGCAGTCTCACGACAATGGCAGCGGCTTCCCACGAGGTGTTACATTTTGTCCGTTCATTAGTGGTCTTCGTTATTAATATTTTAAAACGGTATTCGCGAGCGTCCGCGCCGAGCGGCAGATGGGAACGGCATCTGTAAGAGTTGCGTTACGTATTCGATCGTTGATTTACGATTCAAATATAGTAAGGCTCCGCGCAGCTCGGAACAACCATTTTCTGACACCAAGAAGTCAAATACTTCTTGCGATAACAATAACAATAATTTTTATTGCCTTCAAGGAACAGAACAATATGAGAAGTTTGGGAGGTGGCTGTCTGAAAGGTGAGGAAGCGACTACCGCAGTCCTACAAACAAATTTTACCTGTTTCATATTAGTATAAAGTATGAAATAATTGTGTGAATCGTTACAAATTAATGAATCGGTTAATTTCCTTCGCAGCGTTATGGTTATCACAATAGGGTTGTGTAAGCACTAAGTGCGCTAAGTAGCAGCTACGCGCCGTCTAGAAGTCTGTGTGCATGGGAACCGCGCTATCTCATCGCTACACTTACGGCCGTGGCAGCTGCGCTCAATCTTGTTGATCATATCGGATTGGGAGGTTCTCTCGGGAATATATTGGGATTATGTTCAACTCAACTTTTATTTAGGTTAATGTGTTCCAGAATGGAAGAGATCTCTCAGGTTAAGCGGCACTCGGGCTGGCTATCTCCGATGGGCCGATGTTGACTGACGATAAAGATGGCGATTGCAAGAAAATACGAGAGCACACCAAAATCTACGAGTTCCTTGTTCAATATTTCCGCTAATTACGATACTGAATGAGATAGTTGAGCACCGCTGGAATGCATTGTCTTAATCTTTACATCATCTAGGTTTCAAATTGTTCCCCAATCTTTTGTTCGTCCGTCAATCACGATTAGAAAGTCGATGAGATTCAGCTTATTTCAACCACGGTTGCACAAATCATGTTCCATTTGCGTTTCTTTAAAGAAGCAATGTTCCACGACCACCTCTAGGTCTCCCTGATAAATCTTCATACGACATGTTTCTAAAAATTCCCAATTGGGCTAAGCACTTCCAACTCGATACTCGTGACAGTAATGGCGAAATGCAAACGATAGTTCAAAAAACAAACGTTGTCTGTCCATTTTCTGGAAGTCTGCTTAATTTTTTGGCACTAACTTCATTAGGACACAAACCTTCGTTCGGCTGGATTTTATTATAGTGTATACACATGTAAGGTACGTGAGACAACTCACATACACCAAAGGAATCCCAAACTAGACAGAGCCTATCGCATAGACACTCGTATCTAATGATGATGATCGCTTCTAAAAGTGGACTGGCCTGCAGCATATTGCTCGAAAGTTACAACTTAAAGTAGCGCGTTACATAATCAACTAGGCAAGTATGCAGCATTGCAGAGCACATCATCGCTTTTCATCACACAGCGATAGATATACATACACATTATCTAGGTAAGAGGCCGTAGGGAAATGAGTGTTTAAGGTATTTGTGACAGTGTTTATAGACACGGGCGGCATGTCACGTGTCACTTGACTAAAGCACCGGTGACATAACGTACACGCGTGGTAATGGAATGTCTGGGATTCTAATGACTCAGTGCGCGGCCGCTCGTGTGCTGCGTGATAATAACAAGGAGGTAATAGGTATACTGTTAATGACTAAGGTCATCATATTTTTTTGTCAAGAAAATTATGACTCGTTTGTTTTACGTTTTGTTTTCTGTTCCGTGTGTCTGTCAGTGTTAAAGCATACGATGTTGCGGGCGGTCAGCGCGGGAGTTCTCCCTTGCCGACGGCATGCGGTACCCACATTGGTGGGTAAAAATCCCACAAAATCCCGGTACCTTTTCAATGCATGTGTTATGGTAACCGGACAGCTGTTAAACATATATTTTTACATACTAAATTGTACTTTTACATACATACTATCATTAAACCCCTACACAAAATAAACAAAAGTGTTCATCACACAAATATTTGTCCTGCACGGGAATGGAACGCACAACCTCCGATTTAGCAGTCAGTGTCTCTGACCACTAGACCAAGAGCTCTATATTAAGCCCAATGCAGTAATAGATTTAACAGTTTCATAAAGCAAAGGTTAGTGCGGCCCTCGATACCGCATAGCAGTAGTCTCGAGTGGCCTCGAGCGGCCTCGCCGGGCACTGGCCGGGCACTGGCCAGGTATTCGCTTATACAATCACCCTCAAATTACCTTCCAGCGATCACTACCATTCGCAACGACGTTTCTCATAAATGATTGCTAGTTTGCAACTAGACACATAGATATACACAAAGTAATACGCTCATTTCCCATAGAAGTAAGCAGAAGTTAAGACTTTCACCCACTACGGTTTGGTAAAATTTCATTCTCCTCTTCTTGTATCATAGAAATTATTATCAAATTGTGTTGTCCTATAGGTATCTGTTTATTTTGTCAACTATTTCTGAAATGCTATACAATAAACCGTAGGTATTAAGATTATTATTAGAGGGCTTTTAATCTAGTCCTCATTGACTGATTTCACTGACACTAGCCCATTCACAGAAATGAGCCATTAGTAATAAGTGTGACTGTACCAGACACGGTACTGGCTACAAGTGGAAGATTTTAAGCTGTGAAAATCGTTGTCATGTTTGCACTTTTCATAGTAACTGTACTTTTGTCGTTGCAGTACTCGCCTTGACATTTGCAACGCTCACGAACGCCGGTAATAAGGTGAAATATATATAATTACACTCGGTTTCGTCTCTCCTATCAAAATCATACATTTTTCTCCACCTGAATATTGTTCCACGGCTGGATACAGGGCTCCTGTCAGATTGGCAGACTTCACACAGCTCAGAAGACATTATTGAGAATTCTAAGAAGTGCAAACTTCACGATGTTTTCTTTCACCATGCATTCTATTTTTAAATGTAGTGCAACTTTGTAAAATCCGAGATGCAAGATCAGATGAACCTAGCCCTCCGAAGTGGGAGACTGCAAGCCAAGCTACTAAGCTATCACTGCCTGAGAAAACCTTCTTTGTTAAAAATAAATTACAGCGAATCGACTTTGATATATCTTTCTCATAACAATCTGCATTGCATCAAAATGCAGTAGAAGCTATAATCCAGGGCCGTTAGCCACCGTGTGCTCGCGTCGCGTGAGACGGCCGGCCTGGCCGCTATCCGCGCATATATCGACATGCGAAAACGCTTGCATGCCGGTTATCTAAGTCTCAGAGTTGAACTTAGCCAAAACGCTTATCATACATCTATAATAATATCTT
This sequence comes from Agara michaeli, assembly GCA_018245675.1. Lineage (NCBI taxonomy): Eukaryota > Metazoa > Arthropoda > Insecta > Lepidoptera > Hesperiidae > Agara > Agara michaeli. The sequence continues at coordinate 15,403 of DWDX01000322.1, forward strand.
CATCTTTAGGATCCTCTTTGGATCTTGGCTACTCATCTACGAATATTGAAACAGGCCGCTTTCTGTCACTGGGAGGGTTCCTGGACTGTCTTGCTGGTCCAATTGTCAGTAAACCTGACATATAAATAATATCTTCATGACCGGGAAACCTGGACACCTTAAGTACAGACTAGTCCTAATTCTTACCCTCCAGATCACTCTCAATTCTACATTTTATACATATTTTTGTGGTGAAATAAATTATATTTTCTTTCTCACTTTCATAGTCTGCCATGCTAGCCAGGCATGGGTTGGCATTCTTCACATGCTTTCGAGAACATTACGGAAAATCTTACGTCATACAAAATACAAATGTCTTTACCACTCGTGATAGATATATTTGATATTAAAAACGCATTTAAGACCGTAAACTCAGAGAAGGCGCCAGGGAACCGCTAAGCCACGAGGTGGAAGCCCTTAATTATAATTCATTAGAGTGTAATTACTGTTTTCGTGATAAATTATTTTACGATGTTATTCTGTATTCCAACTGTGACTAAACAATTCATATTTTCCAAATTACGACTCATTATTCACGATTTTCAGGTCACGTCAAGTCACGTGTTTTTCCAAAAATGCGTCCAAACTTAATAAGGAGTCGGCGCGTGGAAGTCACGCGAGCCGCAGCGGGCCGCAGCTGCGAGATAGGGTCGCTGTCGTTAGCCAACTGCGGACGACGCAACGGTCTGTCTGCCCTGCACTCTGTGGCGATGCAACTGTGGGAACGTGATCCGAATTTATGCAACTTAAAGAACCTCATTACACCGTGATGCAAATCAAATGAAATGGCGGATAATTGTACACGAAAAATTAAGGCGAAGTCACCACGACACTCAGCGGAATGAACGGTTCCAGAAGAATAGCACCTCAAAGCCCTTGTAGATCTGATGGACGCAGATTTTACGCCGTGTAAAGTTAGTAACACTACACGCCGTTGATTAATGAAAGGGTGAGTGCTGTTAGCACATTTCCATAATTATTTCAGCTTGTAGACGGCAATGCAGGGTGCGATTGTTAAGATAAAACCACAATCGATAAATTTGATTTTAAGTGTTAATTGTCATTTAAAAGTGACCCACATATGGCTCGACTCTTGATCCATAAATATTAGGTATATCTTCCCGAATCACAGTAAAAGATCAGTAACCGATTATGGAATATAAGACTGAAGTGTAGGTTCTCTTATGTCATTTCTACATACAATACGCTCAGACTAACTTTAAACGTATCTAAGAAGAGATTTGGGCTCGATAAAAGGGTTGATGTGAATAATATCTAGAGTGCATAAAACAGCAAAGGGTTTAATGTTAATCGGCAAGTTCGTTTAATGCACATAAGTTATAAATAATTCAAACATTTCAATGAAAATAGAGTATCGATCTAATTTCTGGTCTAATTAATGGAAATCGTAAACGAGTTACGCAATTGTTTACCTCTCGTGTATTTCGCATAAAAATATAATGTATCATGTATGAAAAAAGAATGAGACTAGTAAATCATAATAATACTTATATAGTACAAACGTTAAACGTCAATATTTATATGTTGAGACATTTGGAATGTGCTAGGTCGAGCCGTGAGCTCTGCGTGTTGCCATTTCACGTGGAATAAATAGATTTATGGGGAATTAATAGACGCGTCCCTAAAAACCAGTATTGATAAACATATTTTTATTGCTAATTACAGAAACGCACAACTCGCGTAAAAATGAAAGTGTTAGGGTTAAACCATTACGATCGCACGCAGACGAGACGCTATTAGCTGTTGGTTACGAGAATCAAGCATGTTAATAAGTACTAATAAGCACAATTAAACCTTTTGCGCCGCAAGAAATTTATAGGGTAGAATATCTGTCTTTGTGGAAAATGGCTGCCTCTATTAAGCCTGAAATGGTATATAAATATGGAAATATAAACAAAGAAGTGTCACAGTAAAGACGAATCAGTAGACCAGTAGTTTTTGGATGAAGTGGTCGGTAATCCTAACTGCTCAGACGGAGGTCTGGGTGTCTGTCAATGAGGTCAATCACGTGTCCAATGAGTAATAATTATTTATTCCATGTGTAATGTAATCACTTGATAGGTTCCTACACGTCTACCTGCCTGGGAAACAATAGCAGTTGTGACTGTCCTAAACGAAGCTAGAACGAAGCGGCTACCCCTCACTTCCCGAGGGGCGTTCGATCAAGTCGTTGTAGTTTCCGCAGCGGGCCACTTACGTCCTAATGGCGAACCTATGGCACCCGGGGAGCTTGCCAAACTATAATATATACGATATCGACATTATAACGAAATATATCTATACAATATTTTTTAAATTAAGTAATTGTGAATTGTGAATGATTAGTATCGCTATAATTTAAATATCGGTTCAGTCGAAAATGCTGAAATCTAACAAACTAAAAAAGACAGAAGGAGAAAGTTATATACGTAATTGTATGTTTTTACGAACATTAATATTGTTGTTTAGTAAAAAATTGTAATAGTATTATAATAAAACAGTAAGATTTAGGTCCCATCACAAATTATTTTAATCACATGCTTTTCACCGGTAGGTATTAAAAGAAAACTGCTTGCATATTTAATAAGGAAAAAAAGATTTACAATCGCTCACTTAGTTACCCCGGCCGGTACTTACGTACCTCGTTTTCAGGGCAACTCGATAAGCCGCATGATTTATCGACGCAACTGCACGGCGGCGGCCCTCGGACGTCGGTTTATTCAAATCGTATTAATTCGGTTACAGCTCTGCGCGACGGCAAACGGTGTCGGGGTGAAAAACCTGCAGGCTACGGTTTATCGGCTCACCGATCAAGGGGGAGAGCGGCGCTTTAATAGGCCGCCGAAGAAAATAATTTTTGCCATTTCCAGTCGTTTCTTCTATAGTATTTATCGAGCCCACCGTAATACTCGTAGAGCGTTAGACGTTCCCGAGAGTTTTGTTCAATTTTGCAAAGCAACCGGTGGCCAATAATAATAAAGACATAAGATGCAGTTTTATAATGCTCTGATACTAATTTAGTAACGATTTGATTAACATAGAGAGTCTCAACAAACCCTCGATGAGAAGACGAACTGTAAGATCCTTAAAAAAACCATTGATCTTCATAGAACCTTCCAATGGACGTTCGACTAACGCAAATAATATAGTTGTCAGTTATTAATGAAATAGTCGTCAGGTATGCCCTGTTGGAGAATGAGATAAGTGCCCTATGGTATTTGTGCCAATCAAATGCAGATGACCTTTTCAGGCATCGTTTAGTTTAATTTTATATATATCATTATTATAATTGTGATCATGGTTTGGATAATAAAAAATAATATTATGTCGATATACATATATCATGAGCATTAAGTCGATGACACCTCAGTTCCAACTGCTACACGGAACTCGCTTAACATCGCCGATATCCGGCCTCCGCTGATACTATCACTGAACCCTTTAGTGGAGGGCGGTTGAAGCGACGGAGCGGCTAATACGTGCACAAGGGGAGGAAATTGTCCTAAATGCTTTTTGACTGTTCATTCCCGTCCATTCAACATCATTAAGGGTGAATATTTGACGCTTCATTGTCTTCTTTGCTAAAAATAAATTAGTAATCCTTGGATACCTTATTCGACAATACCGTAGGTACATTAATCTTTGGAGAAATTTGGTCTCTGTGATTTCAATAGTTTGTAATACCTACTATCATTTCAAAATTGAACAAAACTATTTATTTAGTTAACTGTAATAAACAATCCACTCACCTCATCACAAGCAGAGCATCTAGGCTTTAGGGTTTCTGCGTGATGTCTTCCGCAGTAGAGGCGGCCGTCCTTCCAGAAGTACACCAGATCGACCAGCAACTCCTGGCAGTTGGAGCAGGCGAAGCAGGCGGGGTGCCAGCGCGCCGCCGGCCCCGCCCTCGCCGCCGACACGCACATGTCTCCAGCCGACATGGTCTCCTCACACTGTGAACGAATGACTTTCATTAATTGGTGCGAAGAGCTCGTAGCATAGCCTTGGTCGCAAGGCATAAACTATCCAAGCGACCTAGGCCGCGGGCGGATCTCGGACCGGTGACTGCTAGTGGCCAAAGTTCCCGAGCGTTTCGACAAGACGACGACGACAGACGACATTTTAAATGTTAACTAACATTTTGATTGTATTATTTCAAGACCGTTATCTAAGGAATACAAACTTAATTATAAATAAACGAATAGATTAAAACGATCGCCAATAATACATTCCGCCGACTGAACGATACCAATAAAAAATCAATAGAATTTCTGTTCCATAGACAAATCTGTTGCGTAGACGAATATGGAGTTGATTAATTCCGGGCCGCAAGAAGCGGGCCGCCATATTTAGTGAAGGACTCAGAAGGTCGACGATTGTTCCCGCGATGGTCACGAGGGTAACGACATGTGATGTAAGCGGTATGCACATGTACTGCTCATCTCCCAGTACGGCCAGTAAGTAGGCATTGGTTACGCGAACATCTATACATATAAATAAAATTGAAGTGTCTGGCTTTGATTTCAAATTAGCTGTGTTGTCTCAAGTGCTTATTATTTACACGGTACTAAAACACAAACATTCAATTTTTTATTTTTGCCTGTCTGTCTTTCTGTTTGTCCTGGCTAATCTCGGGGACAGATGAATCGATTATACTGGGGCTTTCATGACAACATGTACATGACAGGTCAAGATTTAACGTGAAACCAATTTTCAATACGTCGATTAAATGTAGAAGCATAGAAAAGATGGGTCGTGTATAAGGCACTTTATAATCGCGATCACTCTAAGGCATGTCGTTATGTAAATGTTCAGTTCCGCGGACGCAATTGTATCTCGTTTGACAGCTGATCAGATGTCGATTCAGGATATGTAGCCCTATGCCTAGTGTTACCAGATGGAACATTGAAATTTCCCGGCAATGTCCTTGCCCTTTCAGTAAAATGCCTAAATATTGAATGTGGACTATCAAGAACGACAGATTTTCAAAATATGCGAATATGAAAAACGGTGACTCAAACATGTATGGCCTTTATTAAGCGCATGTAAAACCTTATAAAGTATAAAACAATATGAATTTGAATGCGCCAAGCGCCTTTTCTGGTTTTTATCGCCAGATAGTTGAATATCTCGCTTTCAACAGTTTTTTCTTGTTTGTCGGACGGGACACGTCAGGAAGGTCGCTGCAGCCTGGTAGCCCTACAAACATCTGATCTCTTATGGCATAATAGAGCGTAATGGATTCCTTTCAAGCACAATGTGTATAAGGAAACGCCAATTTCTTTGTGTTCATTCGCTAACGAGAAAATGATAAACGTTTCGATACTTTACGTGAAATAGTATTAAATTATCTTTATTTTCATTCATGCAAAAATTCGTAAATCGTTGGAACCCGCTTAAAGCCTACTACAACAAAATATGCAATAATAATAAGTCATTTTTTGTCATCAACTTTAGATCTAGCTCAACATTTGTTTCTATATAAATGTTTATCAGCTGTCCGGTCATCATAACTCAGGTATTCAGTTACCTACATTGGAATAAGATAGCCGCGTGTGGAATAGTCCGTGTTATTACTATTTGGAATGGTGCGGCGATGAGGCAAATTTCGAGTTTTTTTTCTTTTCAGAGTGAGGTAAGTGCAGGTCGGCGCCGAGACACGTAGTGAGAAGCAACCTTCCCAGAAGGCTCTTGTGTAGTCTTTGTGCCATGAGAATCCTTAACACGCTCAATTGTGACTTAATGTACGGCTTAATGCACACCATTCTAGTAAGGTTTTTGAAACGTAGCGGTAAAAAAATAATGTTGCAACTTTGTTTTTACATTTGTTTACGGTTTTATCGGTCATTAGCGGTTTTATACGTTACATCGGTTTTACTGTTTGTACGGTTTTATTATTATATGCAAATAACACTGGTAGCTGTAACGCTTCGTTGGTAATAATATCATTGTACCTTTTTTTGGACTCCTTTGAACTAGGATTTGACCCCAGACCCGCGGAGTGGGAGACTGAACTTGAAACCACACTATCACTGCTTACTTGGCCTTATTAGTACTTGGACTTAGTGAATACAATTCATCATATTTTATCCTTACATTTCATTATATTTATAATTAAAGGTACATATATTAATTAAAACGTTTTGATGTAAAACTCAATGTCATAAACTACGTATGGATACGAGTTGAAGATTTATTTTCATTAACTTAATGTCAACGATGTATTATACGGAAGTCGGAAAGACTTCATTTGGAGCAGATCCAAGATTACTAACATATTTATGTGTATTACACTGATTTGCGTTTGTACGAAACAATAAAATAACTTGAACTTAACGTTCCGTTTGTTTTTCAAGGTCGTCGTCAGCGGGTCGTTGAAGTATCTGCTGGGAAGTGGAAATCATTACGTACACGTGAAGCTCGTAGATACGTGAAGTGACAACGTCAGTCCTCAGGAGTAGCGACGTCTCTGTGACCCTTAAAGTAACTACTGCTACGGTCCTGTCACTGCAGTCGATTCAATAAACTTATAAATAGTCCTATTAACAATAAATACTAGCTGATTTTTCTGATACAACTGTCTTTCACTTGATACAAATACCGACTTTCTTTCTCTCTCTATTTACAGTTTTAGAGGAATTGTCTACGCTGTTGGGCTTGCTGTTCAAAGAATGCCATTACCTACTGCCCAAGGAATACATTGGATGGAGGCTCTTGCATTTTCTCAAATTCAAATTGTTTTATTCATTATAAGGTATATACATACACTTAATGAAGGTCATGTTTTAGTCATCTTAATTACTTAATTACTTTGGCTTTGTGTGCCCCTCGGGCTATAGTAGACCGGGAGAAAAAAGCCGGTGAAAAAAAACTCCCAGTGCTCTTTTAAATAACAAAGATATTAATGGAACTAGCCATGTTTCTTTCTGGCTTTAATCTGATAAATCTCTCAGCTTATTAATGTTAGTTTGGTGATTGGGTTGGCCCTTATTTTATATTCTACAGTAACATGTATCTAAAATAATTTATTTGTTCAGAATTCAGATATAAGGGGTGTGAGCGTTGCTGTTGGAGAGGCACGCAGGTGTGTCGTTAGTATTAAAAGTCCATATTTCTTGCTGCGTCAGATCCTCAGATCGCGTTGGGTCACCTTAACTTCATCGAAACGGTGTGTTCGGTGTGCAAATCGAACTGGAAAATATCGATCGCTTCAATTGAAATCGAGTTAAATATAGGTTCGATCAGAGTGCACAATTGTAGCTTTCTTTTTAATGTTGTCGAGTGGCTAAACACATCGCCGGTGCACGCCATTCAAAATGAACTTCAAATAAAATGTACTCACATTCCAGACATACATTTTGATTAAAAGAAAAACACGTCGATTAAATTTTAATTTGGTCACGACTCAGTGATCGACTGATGTGGCTTTTGGGAAAGATTGCAGTCGAATTGTATAAATAGTCGGAGCTGGCTTTCAGATTCATCCGTGGCATACAATCCAAATAAAGAAGCCTATCTTCGAGAGAGTTCATTCGTATCCAGTCTTTTCGTCTACTTCACTTCACCGTAGAGATTGAAGTCCGAAGCATTTGAGAAATGGATGTAAATCAATAAGTATTGATAATTTCTCTCTTTACAGAATTTTTCTTTAGTTATGCAAATGTCATTAAAGTATCACAAAGCTGGTAATAATAAATGTAATACAGCATCAAATTTTATATGAATCGTACTTCCGTTCCAAAACTTTATGATACAAGAATAAGCTTATAAACGAAATGAATGGGAAGTGGATTACGATTAGCGATTCCATCCACGGATGGTTCGGGGTTACCAACTAGAGCTGCCACATTGCCGGCCGTCTGCGCGCGCAGACGCTCTCTGACTCATGTTCCGCCTTGCGGCTCAAGTTATGCACTTACAACTGTTTTAATTGTTTTCTTCAACCCTATTATTGTTCCACTGCTGGACACACGTTTACTCTCAAATGACACTGTTCAAGACTTCAGTCTAAGCTGGGCGAGTGCGAATTGGTGGACTTAATATGCTTCTATATATATGACAGATTTCGGCAAATAATTGATTCGAAAATGATTGGTCTTTAGACTATTGTACACGTGCAATTCGGGTCATTCAAATAGCGTTAAAAATATGCTTCAAGATCGGCAAGATTGTCTATCAAGATCAAGATATTGCAGTAGGTCTAAGTAAATCACCCGACGCGCCAGTTGCCTGTTCGTTGGTAGGTAGTCTTACGATAGGTTTTACTGGTCTTGTACAAGCTCGCAACTTCATGGATTGTAAGATTTAACAGACGGACGAGGGCGGCAGTGAGTGTGGGTGGTAGGCCTGGCATGTTTTTGGGCAATGATCCTTTGCGGAGCATAGGTCTTACATTAAACCACGAGATTAAGAACATATAGCCATGTCTCGGTGCTTTCTGCCTACCCCATTAGGGACCTGGCGTGACGGTATGTTGTTGTTGTTTTTTGTATATGTCTATCCCTGACTTACAACGGATGTGGTACCAACACATAACTTAAAAGTCTTAAATACTAAGCATATGTACCTAACTTCACGTGCAGCAGTGGTTTTTTCAGTCATTGAATGTTGAACGGTTTGTTTATAAAATAGGATTATACATATTAGGGTAATTGGAGTAAGGAAGATAAGATAGATAAACTGATAGTGATACAAAGTGGCAGCACAGCGATCGCTCGCGACTGTACCCGAGGCAGTGCGCGTTATTCATGCGTTATTGTTAACGCACCTATAGATTTTAATCAGCCTCCGTCGGTTTTTTCTCCGTCGCCTCCATTGTGAATTATCGTCTCCTTATTCTTATATTGTCGTTTCGTTGACGCCTCTAGAGGATACTGCCACTTCGTGAATGATAAAGTTTTATAAAAAGCTTACAATTCTGAACCTTAAATTTACGAGTAAAACTATCGCGAGGTTCGTTTCAATATATTTTACTTGATACTGCATGAAGTTTAAGTTATTGAGACATCTTAATGTAAGAAAGTATCGGAAGATCTATTAGGTAAAGTACACGTTAAAGTAAGAGCCAGGAGGACTACCATAGAAAGTACGGTGTCTTATGCCTTAAATATAATAACAAGTAAGCTAGTCTTTTTACGCCAATTTACTTCAGCGTTGCATATTTAATTCTAAAAATTAGTCCTTTTCGAAGCCCCTAATGTATGCAGACAAAGGTAATTACTTACAAAGCTATGCATACTTGACGCTGGGGTTCTCCGTATTGTAATTGTTACAAAAAACACACGAAAATAAGAACACAGACACCCAGATTCACAACAGACAACGTTCGTTATAAATATTTGAATCAAATTCTTTTTACAATGCGCCCAATCGTCGATCTCAAACAATTTAGCGAAACTGTTTAAACAACTGAGCTCTTTAATGTTTTTATAAATTCGCCACATCCCAAGGGTTCATCTATTTCAGTCGGTACGGTGACTAACGCGTTATTTGACTTTCACTGCCATTGTGTTGTACGTGACAGACAGACCGACAGTCAGCTGAGCGGAAACAGCGCAGGACGTGACGTCACGGGATGTTATCGTAGGTTGGTCTATTTCGATATAGCGTTCGATAGAGGGAGCTCGCGCCATTCGAAGCTAAGAAGATTAGATGATAGAAGATGGACAGCGATGAAAACACAAGACTGGGTAACAGTTAAGGTTAGACAGCAGAAAACGTAGTGGATTGTTGGATTTATTGAATTAAAGAAAATCAAATTTTAATATTGCTAATAGACAGGTAAAAGCTAGGTACCGCGAGGGTGGCGAGTATTGGAGGGTCTTTGCATATCCTGACAAACAGGTACGTGGGCCACCTGATGGTAAGTGATCAACGTCGCCTGTGGACATTTGCAAAACCGCGTCACCAACACGTTGCCAGTCCTTCAGGACTCTGTTAAAGCCTTTAGCAAAGAATACGTTGAAGTGGCATTAAAAGCGCGAGAAATGTTCTGTTGAAGATGGGTCATTTACCATCTGTTCGGAAGATATAGGCTAAGGAGAGGAAAACAATGAAAAAAAGAAATGCAAAAGCGCATAAATAAATAATGAACACTCTCAAACCGTTACTTAAGTCTGTTAGTTACTTTTATTAAATAAAAAAGATAAAAGCAATATTGATGCTTTCATATACATATTTTATTTAGAGGTAGCTATAATCGATCGATCGGCGCGTGGTTGTGTCTGTGTGGTCGATGTCCGGTCGTTACTGTTCCAGATGTATGTGAGATATGAATTGATGTTTGATTAACCTTCAACAGAATACTGGAAGCGGTGACAATGGAAGAGGCCTAGCTTTAGGTAGATATAGTTTATAGAGTATGAAAACAACATGCATTAAATTAGGAGACGAAGACTAGCGGTTCCGATTTCAGTCCCCCACTCCGGGGTTCGGGGTTCAAATCCTTGCACGCATCTCTAACTGTACAAAGTTACGTGCGTTTTGCATATTGAACAATAAATATCTCTCGCTATTCCGGTGAAAGAAAACGTGGAATAAAACAAACATATTTCCGTACAGAGCAAATAACCCTATTGGTTCCAATAGATCGGCGATATTAATGGCAAGCGGTGTGCAGGTGGTCCGCCCCGCCCATCGGCAATGTTTGCGCAGAGGCTCTCCATCATCACACCTTGTAATTATCGCGCCGCACTGTTTGACCAGCACCGCGCCGCAATCACGCTGTTTTTGCCAATTCTATACGAGTCATAGAAGACGAGTCCTTATGGCATTCATAATAGATGTCATTATGATGTGGCACTAGTGTAGGTCCTTCATGATATTGGTTTGACCTATGTTAAGCTGTGGTTGTATTCACAGCGAATTAAGCGTACAGGTTATTTAGTTTGTGATGTAAGGAAGTATTTATATACTTTGATTTAATGTAGCAGGGTAAAATTCTGAGAATTGCATGTAAGTAAATGGTTTTCAGGAATTTTTCAGGACTATGGAACGCCAAGGGTAGGAAGAAATTAGCCAAGGAAAGGAAGAAAGAAATAAACATGCATATTTCCGTACGCATATGTAATTTCATGCCAATCTACCATAGAGGTTGGTAGACATTAAGGATTTAACTACACTACAGTGTTGACTAACTTTCTCATGAAGCAATCCAAATGCATATCGTCCTTCGTTTCTCGCTTACGATAGAGCTAAGCCTTCGTCATTTTTTAAGGGCTAATGTTTGTTCGACATCAATTTTATTCACTGTGAAGGTTGGCTGATGATTAGCTTGATTGAGTCGGTTTCTTTCAAGTCCTAATCGTGTCCAAATGGTCCACGGGCGGGCCCAGCACTGTTTGATTTGAGGGCTGCACTTTTCGTCAGATTACCGGCGATATGTCAGCTCTATTTAGTCCTGATGAGTTTTTTTCTTTGTCCAAGTGTTGTGTGCTATCGTGGCGTGTGGTCCGGCTCGATGCGAGTAACATTGCTTCTCAGACGTGTATAAGTTAGAGTAATATCAATTCATAGATATCAAATTTTATTACATTCAAGGCAGTGTTTATTACTAATTCAGTTATTGCTCTTAAATTCCATTGAAAACAACGATTTTTTCAATGCTAATATGGAATTATTTAATCAAATAATTTGTTTTGTTCCCATGTTATACCGTTATTGTGCCGTTACGCCGTTATATAACAGTATTGTTCTAAACGTATTATAATGTAAAAAAGAAAGCATTTCCTATAATACAATGACAACGAAGCAACGTCGGGCAAGTGACTCCAACGTGACCTGCTACATGCACCGATTAGGGCCACCGCTCACATCCGACGGTCGGCGTACGACTTTATGTCGGCCAAAGATTAAATATACACAATTGTAATAATGTCTATGTATGAGCTAACGCCAGCAGTATGCGTACCGACAACAGCACTTCTGGGGAAGGATGATAGGCAAAGTTTCGTGTACTTTGAATCACTTACAAATCAGCCTGATTATTGAACTTATGAAAAGTTAGACGTGGACGGTGGACCTTAGCTCGAACGCGCGTCAGCAGAGCAGCGCGAAATGGTGCTCACGCGCGCCGGCCCGCGCGGGTTTTTACTTTCCGAGGTACCTGTCGGGCCGCCTTCTTCTCGGTTGCGACTGCCTTTAGGATTCCATAATGATATTAGAAAAATAGAAACCTTTTACTTCATTCGAGCCTCTGTCATTACTTACTGAGAAATGCTAATTAACGGGTTATAAAACGACTTTTCCGTTCTCGAATGAAGTACCTGCTTTCGTAAATAAATAATGTTTGTATGTCAATGAGTTAAAGGTAATTTTGGAAAATATGTTTTAATAGAACGTTAAGTATGTATAATAATGCCGTGCGTCGTGTCGTGTTGTTCCGTTTTTTAAAGAATCATTTTTGTAAATTCATCTTACGAATACTTTTTTAAGTTTGTATTTTTTGGAATAGCCTACTTTTCTTCTGTTAATTTCTTTTGGAAATGAAAAATTTCCTGTTACCAAATTGCTCATCACACAAATGTTTGACCTGCATGGGAATCGAGCTGGTTTAGCAGTCAGATTGTCCAACCACGGCTACACGAGGTTAGTTTATTAATTAGTCTACTTTCTGCTTCGCGTCTGACGCCGTCCAGGCGGCTCTCGAGTGGTCTAGACTCAATGAGCGCCCTCGATTACTTGTGTATACAGTATATTTAAATATCAACAAGAATCTGTGCCGTAAGAGCATTAATATATTTTAGATGACGCTTTATTTACAAATTAGTAAATAACATGTTTGCGGTTCAGGTTGTAATTTTTAAGTTTTCTTGCTTGTTTACCCGAAATAACAATAACTTGTGCTTTCCAGCTCATTTTAAGCTCCCGCGATAAATAAAGATGCTAATTAGCTGCCATATTCAAATAGTCGCAGCCCACCGTCGCTTCTCAACTTGCGTCGTGTTGGTTCTCGCCGAGACGATCGGGTCGCCGGCCTGGTTTTCTATTATTTGTAGGCATTTTGGGGTCCAGATAAAGAGGCACAGATATATCAACAACCTTTGAAATAGACATCAGTTGGATGTGTGACGTTGAAAAAACGTCCGAGCCGGCGGCCGCCGCGTGTGGGAACTTGACGCCATGGCATCTCCACGGGAACACTAAAAAACCAAGCTCGTAATGCTTTCGTTCACACGTAACGGCACGATCACGACACGAATTCAAACGACAAAAAGCCATCTTTCACGTTGATCACTGTTCGATTTTGACTAGTCTTTTAGGAATAGCTGTTAGAAACTCTGATTGCTAATCCGAAACTCGTATCCATACCCATCCAGAACAAACATTTGTGTGATGAGCACAGGTGTTTGTTCAGTTGAGGGCTAATGTTAGTACATAAACATAAACACACATACTATAGTAGTATGTGTGTTTATGATTATGTAAATGATATCAATCAAAAATATAAAGAGATCCCGTCTCTGATGTGCCCTTTAGAATAACCATTTAAAACATCTTGTTACAGTATGAATTGGCTACAGAGAGAATTAAAACTTAAATATGTCAAGGTACAGATATAGAACATCTAAAATAGATTTATTTGACAAACATGTTTACTTAAGATATTTTCGCCAATAAGCCAAAAAGCACAAAATGACTGAAGACAATTCTAGTTATATCGTTGTAAACATTTTGATTTAAAACATCGTTCAGCTCAGTTAGTTAGTTGAGTCTCTTTAGAGGTAAACATTTGATGTTGTTAATGTCTAATGGAAGAATCATCTACAATCGCCACGTTTAAGCTAATGACTGGGCACTATGTGATGGAATAGCATGGCAAATGATTCAGTTTTTTTAAATATATTTATAGCACAGAAAGCCAGTAGCTATAAAGCGAAATTTTATACTCAACTAGCTGACCCGGCAAACGTTGTATTGCCATATAAGAGTGAGAAAGAAAGGAGACCGGCTTCGTTCTCATTCCTACTCCGTGCTGTTTACTGGGTCAGAAGTGACACCTGTAGACATCTGGCGGGGATAACTAATTAAATGACGATTGATCAGTTTT
>DWDX01000323.1:0-29478 GCA_018245675.1 Agara michaeli
GTATGTATGTATGTATGTATGTATGTATGTATGTATGTATGTATGTATGTATGTATGTATGTATGTATGTATGTATGGTAAATACGATCGATACGAAAAAAACTACCTAGACTAAACTTCTGTTTTCCATTACCTACAAACTACTTGCAAGCACAAATTTTCTTAACCTTAATTAAAGGTGTGATCTGATAACAATAATTATAAATAGGTTCGTGAGTATATTCATATACAAAGTCCAACCTATTTTAAATAAACTCAGATATAGGTACAGAGCGTATTCAATAATCAAGCGTTTACTGCCAATACCAAAACGCCCCTATATTCTGCTTCAACATTAACATGATATGTGGTTGTCTTTGAAGCATGCTATTGCGCTGACAACAATTTGTAAATTCAGGAAACGGGGAACAATACGCCAATAGCCGTCAATAGCTTGCAGGCCAAGTGAATCGCAGTGGTAGTGGCCACTACACGGGCCGGTGATAAATCACGCACAAACAATAGCGCATAGCTTCCGCTATACACGCATAAATCAGCTGTTCCACTAACGTGGGCTACATGCACAAGTGGTGCAACAATTAGAAATTGATGATGCGTGGAATTCCAAACTTCTTTAAGTATGGAAAAAAATCGAAATTAAAGTAAGTAAAGCATGAATACAAAAGTAAAATGACTTTTCAGTTTGACTTCATAGAGGTTTTAGTTTGGTCGGTTAACGATATAAATATTTAGGGCAAATAAAACATACGCATCATCGTCATTGCTCGTCCTAGTGAATCGCAGTGCCAGTGGTAATAAATTGTGGAGAAACAATAGCGCATAGCGCATAGCATAGCGGCCACTCTACACGCATAAATCAGCCGTTTACTAACGCGGCCCATGTTGTATGGACAACCGGAACAACGTAACGCTTTGACGTGACGCTGGATTTGGAGTTGAGCATTTTTGTAACGGAAAAACGGAAAACTTTGACTCGACGCAATAGCAAGCTTTAAGAATCAGCATTAAATAGGTAATAAACACATTTTTAATGAAATTGTGCGTCTGAATATATGTATTAAAATCAAATTATTTAGGAGACTGGCATTTGACGAAGCTCTTGTTTTCAATTAAATATGAAAAACAATTGAGTAACAGACGAACTTATTATGATAACATACGCATGTTCTATGGATTTTTCTGGTTTTGTCTTTTGCAGAATAAAAAACAATATCATACTGTAAATTAATGATATGCGGCATGATTGTAAGCACGTCCTTTCCAAAGCTTTACCAATTCATAACAATATGTATGAATGGCCGTTGTATAAAGCAAGCGCTATTGATATATTACCAAAAACAATACCCATAACGCCCATCAATTAGTAAAGTAAAGTATCCTCCTCTAAAATTGTAACAATACTGCCGAATTTCCATTTATTCCTTTATGAAAATCTTTTCGATGTACATTTTATTTCAAGTATAAATTTCTTACAGTTACCTCTGTGCGAGTCATCAAATTTCCCCAAAGCTGGAATTATTGAATTTTATCATATACTCGTATAAAGAAAATTTCTTGGGAACTTTTTCGAAGTCTAATCATTACCATTTATAAGTTTAACTTTTCCGTTTGTGTCATAATCATAACCATTTCTAATTTACGTCATGTAGCACTGATCCTGATTGAGATTGGATATAGAAATTTAGGGGTTGAATTCGATTTCTCTTACGTAAAAATTGAATAGGGAGAAATCGAGTAAGTCAAAGTTAGTGTCTGTGTCTGATACTAACTCTATGATGTTGGTAGGTAGTTCCGCAGTTCGACAGTTTGCAGCCGCGTGCACCCGGAAACGTGTAACGGATAGGCGGCTTAAACATTAAGAATACCAGCAACGTCCGTTGATGTCAGAACTTCTCAGCTTCTGAATTTAAAGTTGAGCTCCTCGAATGACCCAAAAGACGTTTCGAAATGTTACTTCGTCTTACTCACTTCATAATATGCGTCCAATTAGCCTGACCTTTACTAATGTTAACGAAGCGTATCAACGAAGCTATGACTTATATTAATTAGACCTGCAGAACTATTACTAATCATGCTAGTCACCGCTCATAACTCTTCAATTACCTGTGTGACAAATAGAGGTTGTCAATAATATCTTAGAAAACAAGCCTCTCAGTATAAATGACAATCATTTCACGATTTTAACTGCTGCATGTCTAATACGCCTACATATGTTTAAAAAGTCTTATTTGTGCTATCATAATCTACGTTTATATGAGGTTTAAAAACAGATCTATATTTTTAAGAGTAACACGTGTAGCCTATTGTCCAATATTCTCAAATAAATGGAAACAGATCAACGTTATTCTTAAAAGACTTAACAATTAAACTAATAACTAAAGCTAGAATAAACATGACATTAATATCAAATTATTTTCTCTCGTTATTATAATAAGTATTAATTAAAACTGTATCAAAAATAATGCGAGCCTTTAATAGGGTTGTGTTGTACGAAGTCCAAATCAGAAAATTTTCGGTAACTCCGAACAACTGTCGTCGAGTTTCACGATAATTCCCTTTGCGCAGTCCTGATGGCGCCCTTCAATTATTAAATATTCCTTTTAATAGAGCTCTTTCATCTAAAGAAATTCTTAGGACGGTAATGTTGTTCTTAATTATAAAATGAGATTTATTTTGTAAGTGAAAGGCATTATTAAGTTGAGCCGACAAAGAAGTGCAATCATATTATTTTATTGTTCTGTTCTATAAAGTTCGAATTTTGATTTTGCACTATGTTTAGAGCGTATTATGTCATTGGCTTACATTGTTTTCGTCTTATCTTTGTTGTTAATGAATAAAGGTTTTCACGAATAAACGTTTTGTATAAGACATTGATTAGTTCAAGTAGAAAACCTCGAGGCTCTAGAATGTTTGAAACTTTAAACTTTGCTTGTAAACAGTTACCCGTTAGACCCTACATAAATGTACTTAAGAATGCGACAAATAACTTTTATTTTAAAAATTATCTACATGATTTTTTACATATACTTTCCTTAATTGATATCGTAAACACGATGTTCAAGACGAAAAGTACAAGCCACATACACTAATTAATTTTATCGATAAACTGTTACTTCCAATATTTATTAATATAGGCAAATACAGAGAAACAGAATAATTTACATTAAATGATGTAGAGCTCATTCGCCACCACTTGAGATTCGTGGGCGGATAATTGTACTGTAAGTGTATTGGTGAGCATATTTCGGTACATAACATTTTTGATTGAAATAAGAACAGCGTAGGTATGTTAAATGGTTTGCAACAAATCAAATGACGATTATATCAAAAAAATTGAAACAGGGGTTTTAAGCCATAAACTATTAAGCGATTCGGTTTGTTGATTTATGGTTATTAAAGATACGTTACTGAGATAGCACGCAGCTACAAATTTCATTTGTATGGAAATGTTCGCCCTCTGGTATAAAAATTTACATATTGCGTTCCCGGTTCAGTTCCAGTGCAAGTATTGAAGATATTTCAATTCTTCGATATTCTTTCATTTGTTATCTCAACAAGGTATAAAGTAGGTATGAATATGAGTAAAATAAAAACTAAAATAAAGTAATCAAATGCAGTTTATCGGTTTTATCAGCAAGAATAAAAATAAGCCATTTATTCCGTAAATAGCCTTTGTTGGAAACTATTATGTTAAATATTAACGTACATTACGTCATATCTTACTTAAAATAATTTTCTATTTCGATACTGGAGCGACCACCTATAGGTACGTACTAACTTTAGTAGCACGGTTTTAATGTCGGTTCTGCAACTAAGCAGGCGAGGATAAACAAAGGTAAACCAACACAAACAAATAAGTACCAATAAAGTTATCAATTTAAAAATAGCAATCGAATTCAATATTCTGCTTTCTCATCGTAACCTTTACAAGAAGTTCGAGCATAAGCAGTTTTATGACTCGGCTTGATATTATAAAAATGTTAGTGGCCTAACATACGAGGTTGGCTAAAAAGATGCACGTCAGTAAAAGTTAGCCCGTAAAACTATCTCACTTCGCCCAAGTATCCAACTTTAATTTTATCACCGCATTATAAAATAAGTAGTTGGCTCGATTCTATAAGCTTTTTTGTTTATGTCATCTTACAACGAAACAAACGAATCACCCAATAGTTATTGGTTTTTGTTTTTTATTGTGGAACTCACCATGATGGAAGTAAAGTTTCAGTACGCATGTGTAAATCATTTTTAAAATAACTTAGGTGCTTATCAAACACAATCATATATGCGTTGCAAGAACCAAGGTGAGAGGTGGAACTCAATGTATTATCAAGGTCAAGCAACGCAAGAAAACGGATGAAATAAAAGACGCGCTTAGTTACTATGCAACATCACTCATCGATGTGACTTTTGGTTCAAACAGGTTTTTATCACATCCATGTTAAATGTGTAATGATCTTCATTAAGAAGCTTTATGAGCTCACTCCCATCGCTTGTAATGACACTATTAATAGGATCACATGTTTTTTTTTAATGTCGCTTTCCTCTCTAAATACTCTCTGATTAGATTAGAATTTGATTACATTCTAATAGTCGTCCAACATTATAATTCCACCTTTTTTTAAATCTCGCTATAATTCGAGCGAAATAGACAGAAACGACACGTTTTAAGAATTCTGCCGTTATATCAACATATGTATATCGACGCATATAAATTGGTAACAATATGGAGGAATATGTAAATGTTTTGTGCTCAAAATGTAAAACAGAAAAATCTGAATATCGGGGATGCCGAATACAAATCGTATTATACTTTTCTTACGCTTAAACTTTGAACGGTCAAAGCTAGTTTTCAATGCTCAGTCAAATATTCACTGAAAACATACCAAAGTAATTAATTATAATGTTTTAAAAGGGAGTATAAAAAAATTGATGCAAGATAAGGACAGAGGCTGTGCGCTGTCATCTATTAAAGTTCTCAAAGCTCATTAAACTTACTGACGTAAAGTAAATGTATCAAAAATATACGGTAACTCTTGACCCGTAATGAAACAAGACCAAATCCAGAAGAAACATGCTTATAGTTGAACTATAATGCACTTAAATTAAAATGTTTAGTACAGGAAAAGAAATTTGTAGTATCCCGTAGTCGCCTATATACTAGTACTTCTATTTTCCACACATAAAATATATATAATACGCTTAGGCATTTATGACATACAGATACATATTAAAAATGTATTTAATTTTATGAAAAAATAAAAAATAAAAATATTCTGTATCCTCAGTAAAGAAAATTTAAAATCGTCGTTTTTGTAGAAAGAAGTATTTCTTGCTGAAATGGGAGGTAAAAAGGAAACTTACATTTACGCAATGTATGTATACTTTTTTGCAAAATACCTAATGTTAAAAGGTGCCTTAAGGTCATAACTAATAACTTTGTTACACCGTTGAGGATGCGTTGGTCGTTTGCTTTAATCTGTTGACTATTTCAAATTGAATTTTCATATTAATTTAATGTTGAAATGTTTACGAGGAAATCAAAGACGGGTCTCCACATGTTTGGATTTCATCGAGCGATGGCTCTGCAAAGTTTACACGTTTCCGCTAAAGGCTAGGTGGTTGCAATTTACTGATTGCATTGATGACTTGTGTTCAGTACTGTACGTAAACTATATATTATATATCGTGAACATTATACGAGTATAACCAAATACACAATTTTTGGCCGATATGGCCGTTTGGACTTGGGTCTTCTGTAATAATTATAATTTTAAGGACATATCTGCTATGTTGGGTAAATTCAGATTGGCAGATTTCACACACCTCGGAGATAATTATAGAGGACTCTATGTTATGTAGGTTTCCTCACGATGTTACCTTCACTGTTAAAACGAGCTACTTGACTAAATGAAGCTACATTATTTATATTATATGTATATTTCATTGTCATCGATTTGATCGTGTCGATTACCTTATTTTTTGTAACTAAACAATGACATAACTTAAAGTAAGTCAGTGGATCAATGCTAAAATATAATGCTGCTTGTAAAAAGAGTCTTAGACATTGCTTTGATAAATGTCTCTACCTAATATGATCTAGTCTTTCTAAAACATATTCGGATAGGTGAATATTAAAACAATTATTTTTTTTATTTTTAATGTTTTTCTCGTAAATAATTTCGTAAATCTTTTGTTACGCTATCCCAACCCAATTAACAAGACAATCCATATAAATCAGACCTTTTAATCTACACTGAGACCAAAATTATTTTTTATGTCTGTGAATATAATGTTTTGTCCAAAACTGTTACAAGCCAGCTATAAGGTGTGGTTCTATTTATGATTCATTTTTATTACAGTATCTATAATTAACAATCGTAATACTCGTAAACATTGTACACATCGAGTGAATGGTGAGTGAGTGGCTAGCTTCGCTTTATTATTTACCGGATAGCAGTCCCAGGTGATCAGGTAAGCCGACGCCGAGCGGAGACAGCCGGCATTACCGGCTCATTACCGGATGACAGCGGTAATTATACCTGATCTATTATTACACTTATAGGACACTACGAATAACTTATAGGACGAGCGAGATCCATTTAAACTCGTTGTAGTTTAACAGTTGAAGCATACTCATAAACATGCAGGCGTAGGGTCTGTGTACACAAGTGGTTAGAAACAAAAGACATGAGCTTCTTACTTAAATCAGTTACCGAAGTCGATTGAGTGACGTTCGCGTGAATCATCATAAGACCTTTTACTATTCTTCTCACGTGGCAAGATAGGGGCTAAAAGCGCTAAAAGGCTAACGGCTAAAAGTTTGTCATGTTAAGAAAAAGATCGGACCGAAAAGTAGACTAAGACTTGTCTAAGGAATTTGAAATTGTCGCGCCGAAGTCGAATCAATTATCGTATATACAGCCGTCATCTTCCAACCGTGACCAGTTATTTGAGTCTTCACAATAAGTTAGTATTATACGCGTAGAAAGAAAATAAAAATTAATTTCAATATTCAATTTAATTTTTTCGCTATCACGAATATTCGAAGTTAAAGTATTATTTACATATAATATCATGTGTACGTTGTCAATTCGCTGCATAGATAGCACCACGTCTCTTCACCAGCGCTTCCAATACATTAGCCTTGTGTATTTCGTATTGCTCGGAATAATTAATTAGTTGCAATCAGATTGCTTCGGCGCCATCAGCCTAATTGCGTCCGTCTGTCGTTCGCAAACAATGGCTATTTCCGTGACCAGTGCCTCTGTCTAAAGCTTGGGCTTGTCACAATCAAGCAGTGATTGGATTTAACCCGAGAATGCTTAAATTGACGCTTTGTCAATGTCATTTTACAAAATAAATAACAGACTTGAGCTTTGATACCTATATTGTATTTCATATAACATATTACCTGCAACAAAATGGTAGGTGAAAAATTCTCGTATTATTCTTGCAATGAGTAAAATATATACACATACTTCCCTACCCCACCACGCATCATCGATAAAGCACAGTAACAAAGCAAAATCAATAAGATGCTGTTGCACGATAGTTATAATTACCGGTCCAGGCTTCATTGAAATACATGTGAAAAATTTTAGGACAGTACGTGACCAACAAGAAGTCGATATAAATTTTATATACAATCGACAACCTTTAACCACGTCACAGCTTGGAGTGGTTGAAGCATACTTTGACGTCCCAAATGATAAGTGTAGTTTGATTAATGACTATTTGTATTTGCTAACAATACGCATTGGAGCCACATTAACTGGAAGCACTCTATATACCTAAGGAATGTACAACAGAGTTGTCTAATGTCCAAATAATGACCAATTTTACAATGAAATATACATAGTAAAGAATAAAATCCTTTGCATAAAAAAGTGTGTTGATGCAAAAATTAAAAGAGCTCCGATGTTTCGGACATGTAAAAAGAATGGATGATGAAATGGCATTCAAGAGTCTCCGAAATCGGCGTGTAGGCATGAAGAAAGTGACGAATGTAGAAGAAGCACGTCAGGTCTGTAAGGACAGGGATATGTGGCATTCGATGCTTTCTGCCTTTAAAAAGTAATGTGTATTTATGAAACTTAATTTCACTTGTCATATCGATTAAAGAAAACTTCTTAACAAATCCTGCAAACCTTGGAGTTTATAATGTTGCTTAAACTGCGTGAATGCTGCCAAATTGTATTTGGCCGGAGTGGTGATTTAAATCTAGCCAAGGGCCGAGTTCATGTTATGTAACTGCATATTGAGGTTTACTAAGAGTAAAGGTGGAACAAGTTGATTATGAAAAGAAATTCAGTTGCAAATATCTTTATTACAATGAAAGTTGACACTGACAAACGTACAAATACATTGAAAAAGTTAAGACGCAACAATAGAACGTAGACTTAAATAACTTCAATTATTTTTTTTCTCCACAAATTTGTACCACATTATTTCCATACATAGAACTATTGAACACAAGAATCCCAATATAACTAGACCAAAGAAGCAAGATGCCACTGTAGTCATAGTTAAAGGTTCAACGCTTCCCACAGAGCTGTCACTTGGGCCCTTAATTTTATATTTTCGCAGGATTTTATTGAGACATCCAGCTTCAAATAACTGTACCATTTGTCTATTGATTTCTTTTGCAGCTCCCCAGCGGGGTTTCATGAAATACACTAATGGTATTGATGAGAAACGTTCCGTCACAATTTGCACTTTGTAACCAAAATACCGGACCAGAAGAATATCTGTGACGAGTAAAAATTTTCGTCCTTCTGATATTTCTTTAATGTATCTTGGTATGTCATTCCATAACATTACTTCTATAGGTTTTTCTATACGAGCATATGTAAAGCTAACAAGCAGTCCTTCGGGACCTCCTACTGCGTCTACTGTTTCTAGTGCCACTAGGCCTTTCTCCAGGTGAGGTTCCAAGAGCGTTTTTTGCAATCCATCTACAAGGTCACCTTGATATGCAATTCGAACTATTGTGCAATACCATATCCATAACATGAAGAGTCCGTTATTTATCCAGTGTTTTGTCTCAAATTTCATATCTTGACCCAAAAATAAACCCAGGGTACCGAATATTATGCCTTTAGGTGCATTTATTCGGTATTTGCCAAAACGTTGAACTAGTAAAATACTTCCGATAAATAACAAGAATGATGTTACAATTAAAGGAGTTATATTTGTAAAAAATGGAAGCCAAATCTTTGCCCACGCATAAATTTCACGTTGATTTGGTACGCAAAATACCAAGATCATAGTTTTAAAAACGTTTGAGGATTGTGCTTCTTGATTTCTAGCCTGGCTCAAGACCATATTTTGCAAAGCCATATCAAAAGTGCCATTCGCAACAAACTCAAAGGTTTTGCTGCCACTAAGATTGGTTTTTACGGAAAGTTGCAAAGTTGAATTAAGTTTTTGTAATACAGGATCCATAAATTCCATATCAATCCCGCCTACGTTATCAGTTTTATTATCAATGAGCAAAACATACGGGAATGTTACAGCCGCGACCATTCTAATAGGGCACCCGTAGTAATTATTAAACTTCCGTGGAAATAGATCTCTCGTGTCAGTTTTTAAGGTCACAGGAGTGGCGTCTCCACATTTAGATGGTCCATAAGGCATATATGTTGATAACGTAACATCACCTTCCTCGGAGTTTGTGCTAATAATTAATATCTCACTTACATCGTTAGCCAAACTTATTTCTGTGTATTTCTCCAATAAAGATGATTCTTTTATAGGCACTGTTATAACAAGAATAATACGAATTATATTGGTAATTGTTTGGTTGTTATTTGTCAGAAAATACTCATACTCGTGCGAATCAGTCACGAAAAATACTATCTGTTTGTAGTCAATATTGTAATTGAATTGATTGTTATTGCTGAAATCTTCTTCAATTCTTACAGTTATCACAGGCCCATGATAAGTCATTAAAAAATCTGTAACAATATTTATATCGCTATGCCACCAAATAACTGTAGTACATCGATACTGGCCAAATGCATTATTGACATAAAATGACGCTCTTTCTGATATTACGTTAGTTGTTTCTGCTGAATTCATTGCACATATCAAAACGATAAGAAGTAACATTTTTATGACACCTGTGTGTGCTGCGATTGGTAAAACCACAATGGCCAGTAGTCTCAGCCACCTCTCCTATGATATTACTTAGTAAACATCCTTAAGTCCATTACCTGTGCACGATGCTCTTAGTGAAGTCAAACAAAGTGATAAATAAATTACAACTGTCAAGATTTATTTGTTTAACTCAAATTATATTATAGGTGTGCTTGGTCACGTATAGAGGATGTGCGGAGACCGGGAAAGTGATTCTATCGTATTTGGGCCAACAAATGTTCGAAAGCCTGAGAACCGCTGGAAGGACAAGCCCGAGAAAGACCTGGGGCTGTTTAACATCGTTGACTTGCGAAAAGTTGTTCAAGACAAAGAGCGGGAACGTCGTCTTGTGTCGGAGGCGAAAACATACTTCATCATCATCGAACCGACAGAATAAAGCAGTGAATAGTACCATAAATATAGCAGGATAGTATAAATTTTTATTTAAACCTATTTAAATAAAAATTTAATAAAACAACAATTATTATTATAATTTAATTTAACAGTCAGAAGGTGTAAGTATAAAAATGCAAATACATAGATAAAATATTCCTACATCCTTAAGATAGTGAAATCTATAGTGAACATCTTCATAGATTCTATAAAATGATATAGTATTGACGTTACTTGCCAGTAATTTGGTATTTTTCTAGACTCTTTTAAAATATTACCAGCCTTTTGTTTATTTTTTTCTGAATTTAAATTCAAAAGTATAAAAAAGAATAAATTATTATTTTGTACAAGAATATCGACTAGGAGAAATGTTTAGTGCGGAATCTTAAATTTTACTTATAAAAACTTAAATTATAATTAACAACGTGAATAATATTTTAATACAAAAAGAATAAATTGTGTGTATGTGGGTGACCTGGAAATAATAAATTAATCGATACAGTATTTTCTTAGCCTAATGAGGTAAAATGCCTATTTAGATAGGCACCTATTGTAGTGACAGACAATTTTATAACAAAATATAAATTACGTATGTGTTGTGTATAACTAAACACGGCAGAGTCATGTAAGGAATTATTTTATTCACCTTTTTGAACATCCAAAAAATCCGATATACAATCATGTTGAATAATGTACCGAAATGTTTAGGTCTTGTAAAAAGATTTAATAAATTTTAATATGAAGACAATGATCTCTACATTTAAATTTTAAAGCTAAATTATTTAAGCTAGGTGAGTAGTTGTGAATCAACGATTGTGTATTGAAATGTTTGATTTGGTTCAATGAAATTATTATAATAAGCTTCACAGTAAGCGACGAATATTACAATAAAAATTAGTTGAAAACAGCGCCATCTGGCCACCGTGATGCATCAACATAGATCTTTGTGAACAACGGCGCCACCTAACCACCGCGTTGCGTCAAGACGGCATCGATGAGCAAAACAGCGCCGTTGATAATGGACAGCGAGGCTTTTGCCAGATTCTTGTCCCGCAACTCACTCTTGCCAAAGTCCTGGTACCTGCACATACAATAATAACAATAAAATGAACCGTATTAATTACAATAGTAGTGATAATTTACTGAAAAACCAATTTACGTGATTATTGTAAAACAATAAATTTATTATAAGCAATGAATAAGAATAAGTACCTACATATTTAACTGGTTCATATTGTAGTAAATCTTACCTGTTAATAATTACGGCCCCGCTGGCGACGAACAGCGCAACGCCAATGAGGGAGTAGAAGATATCGATACGTTTGTGAGTTGGTGTCTGCATCAAGTAGCCTGAAATAATCGTTTATTATACAATATTAGATACTGTTATGAATTTAATTTTTTATTTGCCTATCAGTAACGATTAAAAATAATCTCACTCTTATTTGTACTTTTACTATTTTAACATCTTCCTTAGCAACAAAGCTTAGTGATGCCTTTAATAGCGCTTTCGAAATCTGACCTTGAACCTAATGGTCTAACACTGTCATGTTATAACTACACATTTAAATTGTAAGTATTCATAAAAAGTTAAATTTTGAATTTAGATTAGGCGCATTATTTAAACCATGAAGTAGTAACGTAATTAAAAATACAATCGCATTCGAACGAGTCGCTCAAGGTATCCGAATACGTATATCCTTCCTGCGTTACTGATCGTGGTAAGCCACATTTCACAGTTCAGTCGAAGGCAGTCCGTCAGTTTCCGGGGGAACAGTGTGTTTATTCAAAAAAATAGCTCACCGGCGGCAGCGCCAGCAAAGATGATGAGGTAACCAACGAAGGTACCGGTGACCAGCATGCCGAGGTCAGCGTCGATATTGTAGCTGTGGTAGTGCAACGCGACGCATGCACATGTCAGCGCCTGGAAGATAAAATTGTGACTAGTATTATTATAATTACATACTGTAACAAAAGGAAAATATGGACTACAACTCCCGATCTGATTGCAAATTGCGAACGTTCTGTACAGTTAAGCGTATTTATTACACGTAATTGTAACTTGATTTAACATTCTATTAAAGTTGACATACACAATACACGTGTATGTATTTTTTAAGAAGACGTAATCTGTCTAGTCGGAAACTGTTTACCTACATACCACACCTATTCAATTAACAATTATATGTATCCAACGGATTTGGATTTAACTGAACCTTATATAAGAACCTGACGCTGTTACAGCACGATTTTTAACGCAGAAAACGTTAACTGTAACTTTTGTGCATTAGTATAGTTTATTTTTACGGCATCGTACTATAAAAACGAAACGAACAGTTATAAAGCATATAGAATGCAAACCAGTTTGTGTGATGACGCAATTGTGTCCATTCAACGCGTTCAAGTCACAGCGACTGACTAAAGAGGAAGGATGATGTCACAATGCCGGCGGGTATAAAATGCAGGTCGCATATCACCGAGGTCGTCATGTTCAGAGACCTTGCGAATTCGATGATGTCAACTTGTTTTCGATTACTTAATATTGAGACCTTCCAGCGGTTAATTTCGTCATAATGATACACACATTTTTTCTTTATTTCGCTTAAATTGTAATTTTTGATATTTATTTAATGTAGGCAACCATCTACAATGATAAAAAAATATGTGTTAAAACTGTGGGTACCTACGTGGCAATATTGTTGGTGCCTACATCGAATCATTGCATGTATATATATCATCATCTACAGCCAAGCAATTTACATTTACTAATGTAGCCCAGCTTTAATAATTGAAATGTTTTTTACAAGGCAGATAGCGTTCGGATTTATCTATCAACGCAAATAGTAGGTTGACTTAATATATTAAATGTTGTACATGTTGTAATATAAATACTAAATGTTGTAATATATTAAAAGCTTCGTAAAGCAAAATATATTCATGAGGGTATTAACAACTTAGTGAAATAAAATAATGAATACGGCATATTTTAGTTAATAAGTGGTAATCTTGTAATACGTTCTAAAAATTACATCGTATTTACGGTCATTTGCGCAATTTTGCCGTAAGCAATTTACATTTATAGGCTTAGACCTTCCTAAAACATACCTTATGCAAATAAAAGAAAATTGGTAAAGTATAAATGTATAGTAATTATGACACATAGTGCGTAATTAAACACACATTGCGAACTAAATTTTCCACTCGATGAGTAAATATTTCGTTTATATGTATTATTAGTCATATTATACCCGAACAGCAGGATTGTCGTATGTTCATTTAGAACAATCAACTTTAATTAATGTTATCGCCTTGCAAAAAAAAAAACAGAGCGTATGGTACATATTGTCGTAAGCTCGCAAGTAAAATGGCAG
Organism: Agara michaeli; assembly: GCA_018245675.1. Classification (NCBI taxonomy): domain Eukaryota; kingdom Metazoa; phylum Arthropoda; class Insecta; order Lepidoptera; family Hesperiidae; genus Agara; species Agara michaeli. Next base: position 13,902 of record DWDX01000323.1, read on the forward strand.
ACAGGAGACAACCGGAGACAACAGGAGCCAACAATAACCGTAATAAACACAAAAATGACCATAGACAACCGTGTCCTGGTCCAACACGACTCACGATTGACATTGTGAGATCTCTACTAAACACCATCAACACATGTAAGCGTGCAACACGCGTACTAAGTGTCGACTGAAACCTACAATATATTTGTTGTAAATTAAATATAATTACCTAATCGACCTTCAAAAAACCACCTACTATGAAACAATACGTGAAGATAATAATTTTGTTATTAACTATTTGTGCTTATTCGTAACGCAACAATACGCAATACGCAACGGTCTAGTCTCGGGTGAGTTCATTGTATGAAAATGGTCTATTAATTTACTTGCATATATTGGTGCCTACGCCATTTGTTGTTTTTAATTACTTACTTATAGAGTACTACTACTTACTTATACTACTACTTACTTATAGAGTGAATATAATAATAGGTTACTAAACGTTACTATTGCTCACCTGATGTCATGATTGTTATTTATTTCATATAGTTATAGGACGACAGGGAGTCCCAACAATTTGTATCTACATATCAGTACCAGATTTTAAAAAGATAAACATCAATGTGGGGGTGTACTACACTCCTCTGCTTACCCCTTGGGGGATTACAGGCGTGATGTTACGTTTTTACGTATAAACATCTTACAATGTATTAAGTTAGTTTTGTGTTAGTACTTACCCATTAGTATTGTTCCGTGCGTAATAACACAGTGAACGTCATTTAGCGGTTAGTCAACTTGTGGTTAATTTGCTACTCATGTTTGGTTACTTATGTTAATTGCCATTTATATAGACGTATATGTGTCTACAAAGGATATTAAAACAAAAGAATATAGACATATTTGGGTAAAATAAGTACGCTTAAGTTAAGAAAAAAAAGTTGTACCTAAGCAATGTGATCTACAAATGAAGATCGTGACCACACTGGTAAACACGCCCGGGGTCATCGTTGTCGCCTTGACGCGGCAATTGAAGCAAATAAACATGCAAGCGATCGTAAATGATGTAACGACTCTAATAAAATGAATTAAAATGGGTCATGAGTCCTTCGCGATATAGACAGACAGACCTCTGATAGGGCGGATACTAACGATTACTAACTGCACTTACACTAACAAATACTAACTGGACTGATGTCACTAACAGTCCCATTCCTGCAGTCCTGTTACAAACGAATACTCCCCAACTAATTCTTATTAACACCTATTAACTAAATTCACACTAACAGCCCCATCGCTACAGCCCTATCAGAGGTCGGTTGTAGATGTCCATGGACGGGAGCGGCCACACGTGACTGCTGCCAGCTCGTTTCCTACTCTCTTAACATTAAAAAAAATTGCTTTACAGAATTTTTTTCACGAAATGCAGCACGTAACTTCCCGATATTAACTCAAGTACCGATCTATCAATACAGTATTTTATCCCCGAAGAAATGTTCTTATCCTTTGAGAAAAACATGCTCTTAATAAGTTATGTATGTCAAGATATAGAGAAGCAGTAGACTTTTTATTGATAACGAATTCCAACAAAGCTTTTTTGGTTCATAATTTATTTATTTGATTAAGTAGACAATAAGGTCCAATTATAACCATCTTAATCAGGCTCTTCGGTAAAATGTAATACAATTTTTATGTTCTGTACTAAATTGGTCATACGATATTATTGTGGCTAAGATAATATCATCGGTATATTTTTATCTTGAGATATCGAAACCAAATTGACGGTATGTAATATGATACAAAATGTTAACGCATTTATTTTCATCTATATCTATATTAAAACACAACAGCAAAACGAAAATCGAACAAATCAAAATAGTAAAAAAGAAACTCGAATTTTTTCTGTTTTTAATTTATTAAAGGACTTTGTCGCAGAGCGACCACATCAACTCGAATTTTAAAATTCACAAACACCGCCATACCTATTTTAACTGCAATTAAAAAGGTATTTTAAGAATTAATTAAAAAGTTATTTTAAGAATTCATTAAAAAGGTATTTTAAGAATTCATTAAAAAGGTATTTCAAGATTTCATTAAAAAGGTATTTTAAGCGTCAGTATAAAATAATATAAACATTACCAATACCTATTTAGTAGGAATAAATCTTATCTAATATACATAAGTTATCATATATGAGTTCATAGTGCACACGAAAACATAAAAATTGTGTACTGAGAATGCATGACTAAAGAGATATTAGTAAATAAAATGAATCATTAAATCAATCTGTTCCATTTTAGCGTAACAATGACTTAATTTGATATACCTTTTAATCTTTTATACTACCGTTTAAGGACTATTCATGAAACTCGACAATCATCATTGTAATTGCAGATATGTAAAAAATATACAGTAAGCTGGTTAACGCACGGAAATTCATATCAAATGATTTATTATTGAGCATTATAAGAAGTTGTGGCAGCCCGAAAGGAAACACGCAGAAGGGTACCGGAAGTAACCGTTTAATAGTTTACGTGTTCAAGAATCGCGCGACGACTGTAAGCCACGTAGGTGTCGAAGACTTCCATACACTAGTGCCTATTACCAGTTTAAAAATAGATGCGAATTGGGTGTATCACACTTTAACAAGCAGCAATGTCAAATTGCTTTGTACTTATTTCTTTGATTTTAGGCTGTTTAAATACGCGTCTAACAATATTTAAATAGTATAATGATAACAATATATATTTTTTTGTATACATACATTAACTTTACCAAACCGATGACGGGTCTTTTGACATGCCGTAAATAAAAAATGATAGATACTTAACGAACTAATCCTATTTGATCAATGATAAGTGACAACTCATAGCAATGACCGGTCATGTACGAACATTATACCTATACATAATATCAAGATTCGTTGATAACTCGTACGTTCCATAGTTAAAGTCAACCGTAAAAGTAGATAATAACCAAACCATAAAAAAAGTAATCCCATTTCAAACAATGTTTGAAGTAATCGTTTTGAAGGAAAGGCACGTTTCATTACAATGTTTTTTTATTATTTTATGTATAAAAGCGCCTTAAAATGCTCTATTTCACCTCACCAATATAAGATGCCTAGACATTTTTTCCAATTTCCAATTACCTAATTTCATTTCCAATATGATAAATTTTAGTAAAATATGAACTTTATACTTGGCTAAGATTGGATCTCTTGTCAATGTGGGTCAATTATAAATTAAATAGGAAAATAATGTCTCAAATGTTTAGATCATTAAAAGGGCATTACGCTGCAGTTGAATGGCTGAGAAACTATGAAAAGGTTAACTGTAAGGGCACGTGTTGTTCAACCGCTAGTAAGGTTATGAATTATTAAGAAAATACGAATTTAATATTTAAGCAACAAAAAAATCGCCGAATTAAAATAAAAATCATTTAAACGTAGTGTGATCATAATATTGATTACGCGACATCGTAACGTCGACACGTGCTACTTACTCATAAACATAATTGTTATAATAAGAAAAGGTAGCAAAAACCAATTGAATATATACAAGTCTCACTGTAGCACAGAATTTTACGTCGCCATTGTATTCAAATAAGATCCCATTGTTGTATAAACAATGTAAATAAACGAAGAACGTAAGTATATCACAAATGAATCATTCCGTTTCAATTATCTTTATTTAACTCAGCTTTATAATTATTTTCGTGAAATTATTTTTTATGCGTTAAAAAAGTTATTTTTAAACGCCGATAACGCTACAAATAACCATTACTGGCAATCCATCCTGCTACGCTTCGACAATAACCGGATATGAAAGGCATTTGACCTTTTTTAGCTTGTTATAAAACAAATACCAATAAATATAGTTAAATAAATATGTTATACTATGTAATTGTATTTCCTTTAGCGTTGAAACTAAAATATACAACTCATTAAGAAAATGATGCAATGAGTTGATGACCATACCGTAAACACTGGTTCGCATATTTTTATGGTTACCTGAGCTTGAAAGCTTTGTTAAGTTGCCAAAAAAAGAATCAAACAATTCAACAAACACCTGCTATACGCTACAGCGTACGGGCTACAGCCCGCGTCGTATTTTTGATCGCGAGCCGACGATCACAATAACAAAACATTTAGTTCACTACTAAAGAACGCCATTGAGAATATTTCAAATAAATACTGTACTTACCAGCTCCAAAAACTTAATAATGGACAGTCTGCTAACGGCCATTTTATCACTTTGTATATCGTAGAAAAAACACACGAATCTTCTTTTGTTTACACAGGCGATACACCGGCGACTCGGGTGGGGTTTCGTTGAGACTGCGCGAGACTCGTAACTCGGTATCGCAGTGTGTGACGAAGAATGAGATCATAGCTGGTGGGGCTACAAACTCTTGTGACGCGACAGACAATTATTGTTAACGCGAAATGCGAGACTATTATTAATAAATAAGTCAATAACAGTTAGTTCATAAACTTGTGTGTATGTACGCATGGTTAGAATTTGTAAATCTTTTTATGTAAGTACCGCTTGGGATTCAAATGGCTGCTGATAATTATTCATATTAGTAATATCCTTAAAAGATTTTGTTAAAAGTCACCACACTCGTAGTTATGACTACAATTAACATGTTTAATGCCTAGGTGTTTTATTTTCAGACGTTATTTCAAGATATTAGAAGCTCAGACATAAATAATAAGCTTTGTTTGCATAGTTCGTATTTGTAGATGTAAAACATCCGCCATATATTTATTTGGTATGAATTAAAAATATACATTGTCATGACGAACAAAATTAAATTAATTGCTCACCAAATGCAAATAACTTACTATTGTTTTGTTTACGCATTCTGATTTACATTCCGAGGATGATATGAGAACATGTCCAACAACATATCCGACGACGTGTCCGACAACTTATCCGAAGATACGCGAATATGTGGGGTCCGCGAATGACATCATCACTACAATCGATTGATCGTAGCTTACGCGAATCCATCCCAAGACAGACGTACTAACAAACAATATTTTTAGACGTTATCGTAGCACTTACTATTATTGGATTGATCGTCGGAGTATCTAATAGATACATACCATATGGAACTCATTAAGTTCAGCATTCAAAACGCCTATCTCAATCAATTGGAATTTAAACGACGTTAAAATTTTAATATTCCAAAAATATTTTTTTACTCTATGGATGTTAAAAGTGGTTTAGACCCCTAACGGACCCTCCCTCTCTCCCCGTTATATACGTCTATGATTGAATATAACATAAAAAAAAATTTCGAAATCGGTCCACGCAACCCAGAGTTATGAGGTCATAAACATAAGAAAAAAAAGAAATACAGACGAATTAAAAACCTCCTCCTTTTTTTGAAGTCGGTTAAAAACTAAGAAACAAGTCTATATCAGTAATAACGTAATAGCTATGAAGTGCGTATTGTATATAGTGCGTACGTAACTATTGAATTGTGTTTATAGATACTGTGTTGTTAATACTAGTAAAGTGAATGTCATCATTAATCCCAAAATAACACTGACGCTACGTGATTTAACCCGCGCAGGGCGTAAACGTAACCTTGGCTGAGAGATAGCGTTTTTCCTCAACTTTACTTCAGTTGGGCAGTTAACAAACTATGAACGTTCGTGTGAACGATAACCTCTAGTTCCATTCATAGTCGCGCAACAAAAATATATATGTTCCTTTAATATCAGCTAATATCAACGTATTCATGCAAATAAAAACTACTGAGCTTTAAAAAAATATCAGAACAAATTTGGTTGTTTCATGTTTCCATTTACTTTAGCAGTTATGGTAGCTTCATCCTCATCGCTACCACCACGACCACGAGGAATTACTACCATAAACAGACATAAAGTAACCAAGTCAATACCTGGATTTAAATTTGATAACTTATAATTATAATATTATCGTGCCAGGAATCGAACCCGAACCTCTCCTGAGTCATAATTATGTCCGTCGTACTAAAACAATCATCAGCCCCTTACATATAATACAAGAAGATAACTAAAACCAGTACGTCCTTAAATTATATTGAAGGTACCTGTAGGGTATAAAGGTATGATTGTGTTAAAATCTATGTATGTTTGAAATCCAGGTATATGATGTTCGCGAAGATTTTTAGAACCTAAAGCTGGGTACCTACGGGTCTCCTGTGAATACGGAACGCTGGAGCGCACTCTTTTAGCTGCTGCCGTGCCGATTGGGAAATACCCGTGTTAGTGTCCGACTCGTCAAAGATATTCGCTGACGCTATTCCAGTTTACAGATCGAAACAGCGATGACATGCACCACTTTATTCCACTTCAACGCTCAATCACGTATAAACAATTGTATTTTGTCTCGTTATCACTAAGGAATATAACAGGAAAAATTGTTCAAAATAGTAAATACTTGGAATGTAGGTATGAGTATTTTAATTAGTACTAGATATAGTACTGAAATATATGTATCATTCATTGAGTATTTTAAGCCTTCAACTTATGATGTCATGGTTGGGGCGTTGGCCGGTTCAGTGTTAACATTGCCGCGCGTCAAATTTCCTATAATTAGATCAGATCGAAAGCTTTTAATAGAGCTTTTAGTGCTGGCGTATAATTAATGCATTAATTTACATTCATTTATTCTTGAGACCTACACGGACTTTTCGAGATAGACGGGTGATTGTTTTATGAAACAAAAGAGAATTGTTTTCAGAGCTATTAAGGACATTCATTAGAAAAATCTGTAAAAAATTGCAAAATTATCTTATGGTCACCAAGTCTCCTCTGCCTCTTCTCTAGCTCTAGTGTTTAAGAAAATCGTCAGCTTGTAACCCTATGACTCCTAGAATGTCTAGATAATTATTCAAATTAACATCATTTCTGATACGGATATTTTCGGATTATTTAAAACAAGAGGGAATAGGCACTTTATAGGCAATTGTGCTACATCTTAGACCACACCTCACGTACAATCAGATGAGCCTATATAAAATCAAATGAGCTCATAATCAAACCCAAGCATGTTATGCAATAAAAAATACATCAATTCGCCCTTATAAAACTAGGAAGCTACAACATCTAGTAGACGTAGACAATGTGGACTGTAAGCGTTTTCGTATAATTCTCTTAAATGTGGTCTCCTCTGTTAATCATTTGAAATAGCCGTGGAATGAAGATGTCCAAGTTGAACAACAATTACTTCAAAGCTTACGTAATACGCTAAATGATTTGTCCTTAACGTTGCTCGGATCTCAAACAGTGGGCTAAATAAGATATGTGTTGTCTAATTAACAACACCCTATTAATGTAATGGTAGGGTTGGCGCAGCTGGAAATCTTCGTTGTTTATGTTTCGTTGGTGTTGTACAACCCTGAATATAATATTGTAACGTAATTTATAAATAAACAAATAGAAAATAACGATAATTTTATAATTGGAAGAGAGTAACAAACGCCTACAGCTGTCCATAGTCATTTGCAACAAAACTAGCTAGACAAGTCGAAGGTCTATTTAGTGTCAACTATTCTAGTTAGCTGCAATTGTTTATAAGATTCTTAATTAGTATTTATAGTAAGTATTAGTCCAATAAGTACCTACGTAAGTATGAATGGAGTTAGTATTACATTGTATTTGTCGTATTTAAGATTTATCACAGACACATTTCTTCTCTACCTAATTTAGCTACTACCAAAGATTGTGATGGCCTCTGTAGTGCAACTTGTAACTACTCCCTTGAGATCGAAACATTAAAATATTAAATAAACGCCGATTGCTTGACGGTAGAAATAGCTTTTAACTGCGTCAGGCGTGCCCGAGTATAGCGTTCGGCTAGCGTCGACCTTCGAGGAGGAAGACGACAGCTAGTCTCGAGCGCTCCGGGACAGCGGAGATATTACAGACCTGGCACTACCCCTTTAATGGAGGGATGCAATCACCGTGTGGCAATTGTCGTCATGAGTCCTGCACGGGTAGATAGGAAGTCCTCGAGGCCCGGAGCTGATAGGCACACGACCAGCGTCGCAGCGTCAGATGATGATGTAATAGTTGTTATAGCGTTCTATCACCAATAAACAAACCTAATAAACGACAAAATATTGAGTATTTTCTATGTCGTTATACTGTTTCCTTAACTGCAACTGTGCAGTTTAACAAAAGTCACATTTAACATATAAGCGACATCTAGTATTCTACCTGCTAACAATTTCAACTTTTATTCTTTACTGTGAAATAATAACACGGTAGTACCAAACACTTTTTACAGATGGCGCTGTCTCCAAATTCAGAATAAAAAGGTAGTATTGTTAATAAAGTTATTAAAAAAACTTTGTATTTTTCTTTATTTCACAAAATATACATTTAATTACAAACACATAAAGAACGTACTAGTATCATAATATGAACGTTGATACAATTGTATACAAACAAATGAACATGCACCAATTATTGTAAGATCATTTACAAATGTGTGTGTGTGTCATTGTATTTGAGAATTATTTTGCTGCTTGAAAGACAAATTTTGAGCGAGTGCTATTATCGTCTTTATTGGCTGAACAAAACGCTAGCAGGGCATCTATAGTGAATAACGCGGCAGCAGCCAGTGCGCAGACAGCAGCAGCGGTTGCATGGCTCTTACGAAGACAATCAGGAACTTTCTTCCAGGATTCTAAGGTAAAAGCACCGCAGGCTCCGAAGAGCAGGCCAGCAGACCCAGACCACCATGCATCGATGTATGCATCCGCTGGCGCTGATATTGTTTCACCTGTTAAAATAACAGTACAGTTAATAGCCGATCAAACTCAGATTCTGCAAAACAAATAGAATCGATAAAAAAATGTTTGAGTTTTGATGATTCTTAGTACCTATATAAGTTAATATTCCTAAATTTAATACCACATAATCAATATTTCATATATGCGGTAAATAAAGTAACAACCAAATCTAAACGCATTATCGAGCGTTAAATGTGTCAATCGATTTTTAGTGATTCGAAATGCCGCCATTCCATATTAGTAACAGCCTACAAAGTATTATATCAACAGGGTTCTAATCACAAATCTTGCACACCACACAAACTAACTGCCAGAACATGCAAGTGCAAGCAATTATTTTGACGTAATTTAAATTCTGATTGCTTCAAAGCTAAAAACATAATCTAAATTCGACATCGCACTAAACATTTCAAGACACGCAAAAAAGGCCTAAAAGCAAAAGTCGCATCTGCACCTATAAATGTAATACAAGCTATTAATAATTTCTGCAAATAAACCGCCATGAACAGTGTCCGGTGAGGAGGCGCGAGACATTCACTTGCAAATAATTTAAAGCGCGTACGCAGTTTCGCTAAGGTCACTTATACATAACACATAACACTCGAGACATCAATATTTAGCGCTAATGCAAGACACTATACTCGAGTTTTATGTCTTGTTCTGTACAGCCAGCAAATAAAATGTACCACGAGATTATGTAACTCATGTCATAAAAAAAATTGTATCCTATTTTAATGATAGAGACAGATTTACTGTTATAGGATTTAGAGTGAGAAGTACTGTTGTTGCATTATATAATTAGGTATGTAAGAATCTACCTGCATTCACACGCTGACCTCCTCGAATTCCTCAGAATCCAAGTACGCCAGACTTAAATCGAACAGCATGACGATTGCCGTGACGATCGTCAGCGAGCCCGAGATCATCGCAGCGGTACAGTCTCCTGTTCTAGGGTATTCTGAAGCTCGAGCCCGTCCGGACAGAACGAGCCCGCCGCTCACAGAAAACAATACGACTCCGAGTAGCCCAAAATACATGTCCTGTACTAGATCCAACGGGGCGAAAAGCATTTCCCCTAAAACGATCCATTAAAATAGTAAATGGACAACTTTCAAGTCAACAATTCTTTTTGTCCTTAACTAATAAAGAAGCCCGTTTCAATTTACTTAAGACACAAAATAGTTATATGATAAGAAATAGATTATTTCATGTCCGCTTCAGTAATCTGTTCAAACTATTTATCGCGTCTAATCAAGTGAAACTTGAAAAATCATTCCCAATTTAAAGGTATTTCAAATAACTACTAGATACATTTTGTATAACATAATTACTCGTATGTTTAGTAAAAAACTAATACAAAACTATTGAAACTAATGTAAATTCAAAACAAGCGAACGCTTCTATTAATAGCACGCACTAATAGTAATCCCATTAATGCTGTTCATAAACCCGTTACTATAGAATCATAAACTATAGTTCATATCTATATATCACAAGAAACATGTACCTACTAAACAACCATTTAATAACGGATCGTCTCCTGTTAAGATGAATTTAACTCAACTTTAACCTCACGTTAAGAAACTATTCTAAGGGTTTTTGCTTAACATTAAGTGCATTAACAAGTTCAATCGGTGTAGATGCGACTTTCATTTCAACCTTTGCATTTCAAAATATGTATTATTAGCTGCTAAGTGCTGCGGAGATTACGCCCGCCAGTTGCATATTAGTGTGAAATATTGATACATTTGTTGCCGCATGTCGTTTGTATTAATGTTTCCTTTAGTTTCTCAGATTACTTTGCACTGTCCCTAAATATTGCATTAACTAAGAGAATTCAGAAGCATTTCACTAATTTAACGTGTCTTAATAAACACTCCGTTGTTCCACAATAAACAGTAGTTTAAATACATATTAGAAAATGCCTCTCACGTTTAAGCAAAGTCTAAGAAGTATTTACACTTATATTTTCTCGAAAATAAAATTGATGAAAGTCTTACTAAAGTCGCTCACATGTTCAAGAACTGCAGTTGTAAATAACATGTAGTTATATGTGATAATTCTTTACATTTATATGTACATTCGACCGCATTTAAACTACTATATACCTACTATTCGTGTAGAAAGTCAGACAAATCTGATTCATTTATTTCATATTACGTTCCACGTTATGTATTACTCATGCTTGTGGCCTTCGTAATTTATGTGTATTGGTGGAAGCCCCAAATTAATTGTCAAACTCCACGTGACTCATTAGTACTTTTTCATTACAAAATATTTACTTATGATCTAATAGAATGACGAAAAAAGTTTATCTAGACCGCGGTCGGTGGGACTCCTTAGTCTTTTTCAACCTCTATGAAAATAGCGTGACCTTATGTATGAATGACTGTAGATAAGAAGCAGATAGTCGATAAAAGAATTACGTTTTTAACATAATTGAAATAGAAACAGTTACGTATCTTTTTAACCGACTTCAAAAAAAGGAGGAGGTTCTCAATTCGTGAGTATTTTTTACCTCATAACTTTGGACTGCGTGGACCGATTTCGATATATTTTTTTGTCGTTTACTGTTATACACAGATTTTGATTAAAATGTTTAAAAATTATTAAATGTAATAAAATTATTCACTCAGGTCCTCACCAATTATTTCTCCCGAGAGCACGATGACGTATCCCACATACGTGCCGGAACATAACATTAATGTTGGAATATCTGTTAGATCATAACTGTAGTGGTGAAGAGCTAAACACGCAATTGTTAACATCTGAAAGCGAGAAGACATTAAAGATATTAAGAAGAAGAATGAATTGACAATGCACGGTCGAATAGCCCGGGTGGTTGCTGAACTTACACCATATACGACACTAGAGCTAGACGATTATTATTTTACATAGAAAAATCAGTAAACACACACCACAATTACCTGTAGAAATGTTAAATAGAGGTACGAAAAGTGCATTGTTAATATGAAAAATAATTTTCACAAAACAAGAATAAATCTCTTAAAGACATGAGAAAATTTGTATTAAACAAATAGTAAATTAATCTCACAGTGCTGGCAGCAAATAAGGGATATTATTATCAGCCGCATCAATCCGAAGACTTGCGCAATTTAGTTAATACATATCTACAGTTACATGTGTGCAATTATCTTGTACCAATCTAAATATGAACGTTTATCTAAGTATATCAAAATATGCATGTTTTCAAATACGTAAAGAGGCGCGTGTATACCGAAATGATTTAATTCAATCTAACAAACCGTCATATAAAAGTTCCGTGGCAAAGGCTACATTGTCAAAATACTCGCATATTTACCAATTCAAGAAATTTTATTACACACGTTGGTAACAACATATTTGTATTTTTATTGAGTTATAGAACAATATGAATTTATAAAATTTTATTGATAATAATATAACGAACGAGATAAATGACTCCTAAAGTTGACAGGAATATTTGACAGGCAATCAATAAACATTTTTAATTCACGGTCTTCGCTTTCGGACACGCGAAAATTATTTTAGAGCCTACGAGTAGAAACGATTATTCTTTCCTCGCTGACTTTTAAGTAAATGTTTTCTCGTTTGTTTTAAGGAAAATAAACAATAATGTATGAAACATAGTGTACTTGTATTTATGTAATTATTAAAAAAAAATTTTGTCCCTTTTGTTGACCCACTGCTAGACCAGGTCTCCTCTTATAGTGAGAGGGATTTAGGCCATAGCCTACCATGCTGAACAAGTGCGGATTGGTAGACTTCACACACCTCAGAAAATATTGCATAATTTATAACATCTCTAGGCTCACCACCTATTCCATTGTGGGACTTAAACGTAACTGGTGAAATGTGGGGGTCTACTAACTCCTCTGCCTACCCCTTAGGGGATTACAGGCGTGATTTTACGTTTTTATAACATCTCTAAGGTGTGCAGATTTCCTCACGATGTTTTCCTTCGCCGTTATAGAAAGTAATATTTAAAGTGATATTACATTATTATCGTAAGCAAATTGTTATAACATTATGTGAAATCTCGGTCAATGTCGGCAGATGTTTCATATTTCGAAGCCTTCTAGCTACGCTCATTTAACTTGTAATTGTAGTAATCCCCTGGGATCTTGCCGACATATATTATTAACATACGCTATCAAACCTGCCAGTACTAACAACGATACTTCGTACATAATACTACCTCCTTACCTTAATACCAATTAACCAAAATCTCAAATTCATTTCTTCATTCCTTTGCAATATTTTGATATTGAAGTGTTAATAGCGAGGACGTTTCAAAAATCAAGATTTAATTTGGGATTTTCTTCATGTTGTCAAAATCATATTTAATTTCTCCTTTATACATAAATTGGTTGAGTGGTCTTTATATAATCATGTGAGAGACAGATAAACAGATTTACTATCACATTAAATATTATTCGGATTTAAAATTTTTATACAAAATTTAACTACTCTACATATACCAGATATTTTAAAAATATCGACAGGACGTTAGAGCTAAATTTGAAGAATAGCAAACAAAATAACTAAAAGTACATGGAATTCGAAATCAGATATAGCACGAGGCTCTTTACGTGGATAGTATTTTTATGGCTCTAATAATGGTTGTATTTCGTTGTCTTCTATTTATAAAGTTCGTTGTAGTTATCTGAAAGTGAAACAAAAGCTCTAAAGGAATCACAATGGAGCACGAATAACACAGAGTATGCAGTTAAACATAAAACTGCAGAAGTATAAACAAGTATACATGTTAAGTTATTGCTTAATAATTTTTCTGATATATTTTTAGCAAGCTTTAATCTCTAGAAAACATGTTACATCCAGCTATTAAAAGAATATGCACGAACTATAAATATTATGTCTACTAGAAATTAGCGACACACAGGGAAATATGCTCAAATTTCTGAACTGGAATACATCTTATTATACATATCACGTAAAAAAGTATACTCAATCTATTTAAAAACCCCAGTAAGTAAATAAAGAATCAAATAAAAAGAGAACTAATTATTTCATTTTGTATACAATTTCGACTTCATTTATACCATAAACGGCAAGTAATTTCTTAACATTTCCCGTCATTCAATGGTATCCGTGATCTACGTTAGGAATCTGCAAGGGAAGAATGTACTTGGTTATGAAGTAAAATCCGTTTTTATTTTATTACTTGGCGCTCTATATTGTAATTCTTCGTACTCTAAGACCGAACTGCTCAGCTCGAACAAAGGAGCCAAGCGTTCCGTGACTGTCGAAAGTTCAAGGCGTTCTGCGGTGAGATGTTTTAATCTTCTTTTTGATAAAGCTTCATTTATAAGGAAACCAACAACCAACTAATGCGTGAGGTTCCGTGAGAATGTAGCGGCCTGTAGATGTGGAATGTGATATTGAAGACGTCTATATTCATAAATAAATCATCTTCCAAACTGTTGCAGTACATACTCTTTACCTTATAATCGTATTTATTATTTGATTAAAAACTAAACACAATTATTTACAATTTAAATTGACAGCTATAAATTATAACGAATTATAAAACCCAATCATCATACGAGTATAAGCTAACGTAATGTACGTGAATTAAAATATTTCATAAACATACAATATGAAGTTATACATACTATAACAAATAAGGCAATGCTATTCAGATCTGCAAAATTAGGCGAGTGGGTTACAATACTGTTAGGTTTCTGCCTTGGACGAGGTAACGTGTAACATGTAATCAGTTTATATTAACAATGGCAGCATTTACCGTTGCCGATTTCATGGCGAGCCGAGTGATTTACACTATTGAAATATTTAGACACAAGTGACCAATCAACTTCATATTGTCGGCAAATAAGCAATCACTATACATTATCGTTGACAATTCTAATGTAGTGAGGATTAGGTCGACTACAGATTTAAACACCCAGTCCTAGGTCATTGGAAGACTACAAACTACATTTCAGTCTCCAAGGGAATTTCTAGAGATCAACCAATAAATAAATAAAATTGATGTCTCCTTGGCATTTCGAAATAAGGACTTCTTTTTTTAAACGGTTTTTTAAGCTCATAGATTAATTTGAACATTAACATTATCAATCATGCGTTATTTAGAGTTATGTTTGTGCTCGAACTAATCGTCAGAATAGCTGAACCGATTTTGATGGGACCATCCTTGGCAGATAGGTGACTGTTCAAATTCCGTACTTGAACAAAGTGTGTACATTAATACGACTAAGAATATATTTCCTAGGAATTCTAAGAGTTCTTGTTGAAAACCTCTAAACCGTGCAAAGTTTAATCATGTCACTGATGATAAGCAATCACACTTGTATGTGACCTGTCGACCCGTTCTGTCAATATGCTGTGAGCTTTAAATATCACGCTTAAGCCACGCCTCCCGCAACCTATAATAACAATACCCTATCGTTCGATTAACTGGGCGTGTTTCTAAGGAAATGTTGTCAATCTTGAAATACAGATAACATTATTATAACCGTTAGTATTAGTATCAATTTTTATGCAGTCAAATTCAACTGTAAATAGTCTCGAAATTTAAATAATGTTTATTCTCGCGTTCGAGTTAGGCGTGACTGGTATTGCATGAATAAAACATTCCAACAAATTGCTCAGATATAGCAACGCATCTCCGTACAGCAAATAGGCTACGTAACTTATCGAGACCTGATATCTAACATTAATAACTAATTAATAGTCTTATTCTTATTAGTCAAGAGTCTCCGAAACCGGCGTGCATGCATGAAGAGAGCGATGAATGTAGACGAGGCGCGTCAGGTTTGCAAGG
>DWDX01000324.1:0-29452 GCA_018245675.1 Agara michaeli
ACAGTACCCAACCTGGGATTTGAACCCAGGACCTCACGATCGGCAGTCGCGCTAGCAACCGCCCGACCAACGAGGCAACTATTGATGAAGAGCAATAAAATCGATATTTTCTATCAAATGTATTCGGTACTTCGGTATTAATAGTGATAACTGCACTTTCGATATTTAACCATATAACTTTATGTATTTAAATCGCTAAAACAATGTGGAGTTAAACGCTTAAAACTGCTATCAGTTTTGAATCGATTTGGCGAGAAATTAGGATTTTTTTGCTACGTACCTAATTTCTTTGCATCCCAGTCACTCGTATACAATGACAAATGTCAAAAGGGCTCTATTTTGTGACGTCTTAGTTCTTATAATTTTGTATCGATTTGTCGTATAAACCGGATTCTTTCACGATATACCGTATAATAAATCTTCATTTTATAGAAACTAAGATTTTTTATATGTAGTATTAAATAAATACTTCCAAGGTTTTTATTTCACTTAATGAAATAATGATATTTTCTTGGCTGTATAATATGAATTCTTTGACATTACACGTTATTAAGATTTAAATTTTAAATTCGAAGTTGATAGATAAATATCATAACTGCCTGCATCGAACTTTTGTGAGAAATTTGTTTTTGTATTTTGTGATCACTTAAGCATTATTTTCTATTACATATTTTTATGTATTATTATTAAGCAATAACATTACATTAATTAAGAGTAAAAGATGTTCATAAAAGAAACATGTGTTAAAAAACTACAAGTTTCGAGTCCTAATAATATACAAGCACTGTTTTCTTACCCGAATGTTATATTATTTAAAGATAAAAATAATATTTATATTTTAAATGTATCGCATGAAGATCATGATGGTGTGCACGACAAGAATTACTTCTTTGAGAAAGAAGTAAAGAGTTACATTTTACATGATAAAATGCTGTGGCTTGCCTTCGAATCATCAGAGATTGTCGTTATCGATATTTCTAAAGGATTGCAGTTAAAGATAACCATAAATAATTACGCAAATTACAAAATTCGTCAATTCTTAATACATGAAAAATACTTGTACTTAATCAGTGAAAGTGGAGAACGGCTGGCTGCACCATTCACTGGTGAAGATTTAATCTCAAAATTTGTTATGGGTTCGAACGCAGAGACCGTTATTTTGCAAAAATCTCATCAGCCTTACAACAACTCCCGCAAAAGCTGTATTTTTTCTAATGGATTAAATTTTTTTCCCACTAAAACAAACATTGGATTGATGTGTCCCGTAACCGGTGTCGTGGATTTTATACATATAAAAAACTATGTGGAATATGTTGTTCCATGGGGCGACATGGCTGTTCTCAGCAGTGAAACTCAAATGTGGATATTAAACTTAACAAATTATCATATCACATACATCTTTGAAAATGAGATGTCTCACTGCTATCCATTGGAAAGTTATAACAATGTCTTCTATTACTTACTATGGGATAACAAAGAGGTGAGAGTTTTTTATTTTGTATATGTATTATCAAAAAATTAAATTTTTATAATATTAAGTTTTTATAAGATATATCTTAATATATCTCATTTAAAAAAATCGGAAGCAATGCAAAAGCCATTCAATTCTAATTGTTATATAAAGTTCAACCTATAAAATAGAGAAACCCGCTAATGCCTAATTATAGTAATGTAGACAGCTAAGCATTGTTTTTTGGGGTTACAAGACATTATCATTTTAAAGAAACAAATACTACAATATTGTTCACACTCTTCAAATATCACTCCTGGATCTTTTATGAGGTGCAATGATCAACAATCTCTATTTTCATTTGGCTATATGGGCTAGTACCTGCAAGCCCTGGGCATAGTCTTTACATTGTTTAAGAAAGATTGATCTGTTGAAATCTGCAACCAGAACAGGACTACATGGACTTCATGCTATGCAGCATAAGATTGCTATTAAATAGATAGATCATTAACTAATAGATTATAATAGTTAAATAACTAATGTGCAGTATAAATATAAAATTTACAGGTACATTTATGCTGTGCAACGCCATCACAGTGTGACAACCAACTGAACTATGACAGCACCATTACCTCCACTCCAACAATGTCCACTCAAGAAACGCTCAAGCTTCAGTTGAAGTCAATGGTAGAAGAAGTGACCCAAATTTCAAAAAATCAGGTTGAACTAACATCACAATTAGAAATACTTTTCAACAATATAACAGATTATGCTTTCTTGATCAATAATGCTGTGAAACTCTGTAAGCATAATTTAACATATAAATCTATCTTGTTTTTAATCCAAAAAAAAGTGTTTGCAACAGAAGATGATAACCTTACGAAATCATTTGCTGATGTGATGATAAAAATTGATTTGTTAGAATATATTTGTTTTAGGGGAAATAATTGTTATGACAATATTAATTTATTTGATCTTAGTTTCATAGAACTTTGTGTATTATTCATATCAAAGAGTGATTTAGATTTGGCTTCCATATGTTGGCTAAAATATTCAGAAATGAAACTTTCCATTAATCTAGTAGATATTGAAAATATTCTGAATGCCATTCCATTAAATATTAAGATAGGCAGTTTAATCATCTGGTTTCGTAATTTTATCCCCCCTCTTTTAGATGTTAACCCATTTTATATAGATATATTCGTGAAATGGACTACAAATAGACTCTTTTTATTAGAACAATCAACATATTGGCCAAAAATAGGTTTAAAGTTTATTGAAGAAATTGCTATCGTTTTGGAGAAATCATTGAAAACCATATCACTAAGACCAATTTCGATTGATGATTTAGATGTACTTAAAGACCATATAAATTATATTATGGAGTTAAAAGAAAAGCACAAAATCAACATGCTATTGAGTGAACTCAGTTCTCAAACTCCAACTGAAGTGGGACTTATTATGTTACGCCGATGCTATACAGAAGATCTTGAGATATTTTTGCAAGGAAGTTTACCGTCGTTTGCAGCCCGATATCAATTTGAATTAGATGATGCTCTTCGTTCTTTTATAGAAAGTGAAGCAGCTAGTAGCGGAGGATGTGTTGATGGACACAGATTGCAAATATTGCTTAATGCTTTTCGCTCACCTAGTAATAAACTTGAATGTCTGCTCCAAGTTTTGAAGGTTCTAGAAGTGCCTTGGAATGATACTGTCCTGAATATAGCGATTGAAGCTGCAGCATCCGCTAATAACGATTTTACTGTAACGGATGTAGACCGTGCTATCGCTCAAGAAATTTACATGGAACTAAACTATGCCAGGATTAAAGTTGTATTAAAGAAATACAATTTTCCGCTAACTTTTACTAATTATGTAATAGTTATCCATAAAATAATTAATGCCCCTGCAATTGATTTAAATGACTTAAAAGTAGTAACAACTGTTGTCACTGAATATTCAGATTACGCGCATTTGTTGTACGTCGACAAATGCCTACGAGATTGCGACACTAACATTGCATTAGACTATTTCAAAAGTTTATCAAATATTAACAGGAAAATATTGTTACGAACTATTGTAAATAAATATGAAAACATAATTAATAGGAAAAGCAAAAATCCTACGATAGAGAGAAATTATTTAGATTTGCTTAAAGGGACAAAAGCAGTGGATGAAAAATTGATGGAAGAGCTTGAAAATTTGTATCATTTAAAAAACTCTTACAATATAACACTAAATGTGAATAATATTTGTAAGGAAAAAATTCGAAACGACGAAGCAAATAATTGGGAACAGCAAGATGGAACTACAGCTAGCTCAGGACGCGGAGGATGTGTACATAAGTTATTACGAAAAAGTTTCTCTAGAAATTCAAATCTCCTAATGTTATTGCGTAAAATGTCAGCTGGAGAGGAAGTTCGCGTTTTTATTGAACAATTTGTAGTAACAAATCCGAGAAAAGAAAACAATTTAGAAATTTTATCTCAATTTAAAGACGGTCATAGCTCTACCCTTTTATTAGAGGCATGTGAAGTTATATCCCAATTGATATTCAATTGCGTAGAGGAGCATTTACACTATTTGATCGAGCTTTTAGCAATATTAAAATCGCTCGTTAACTCGCATATAATTATGACAAATTTATCTGTAGCATGGAACTTTCACTATCTATTTCTACCAATGTCATCAGTGCCAGCACTAAACTATTTAATTGATTACTATGTAGAAACAGCATACAATATAGAATTTGATCTAAGCACTGTTACCATAAAAAGTGATTTTGTTCCGATTCGAATAACAGGAAATGCATTGTCTCGAGTTATTTTAAGAGATAATAATTTATCTGATTGCTTTTTGAAAACGAGGAACAGAATGTGTAAAAAACTTTTGACGAAAGTAGTCGCAGCCCAAGAACTGGATGAAATTCTTGTTACAAATTTGCTCCTTACTTTATATGACAGTGGTACAATGGAGAATAATTCCTGGATTATAGACACATTAAGAGGTCATTCGGATGCATTGACTCCAGTTGTTATGCAATATCTATCTTCTCCATTGATTCGTCGTACTTTTGACTTATACAATCTTGTTTCAGGAAGTAATATGTCCTATCCTCCGCACTATGTACTTAAGAATAAATTTAATATTAATCTCGCTGAAATAGCATTACCTGAGAACACTGAAGAAACTTGGGACGTTAAAATCTTACTTTTTTACATTTTAAGACAATTCCCGGACACTCCCCTTAAAAGGCTGGTAGATCTGTGTCAAACATTAAATATTTCTATCAATGATGGGTTGTCTTTATTATTGATTTCAATACTAAGTAACTGGGATTTGAATTATAAAATAAAGCTCGACAATTTGGGATGCCCACGCATTTTGTTGGAAAACGATGAAAAACAATTGTTGTCGACTTGTTTAACTATATGGCAAGGTATTAAAAATAAAGATTTCATCAAGGATGTACTAAATGATTTTTGGAAAAATGGTGAAGTTACTTTGCATGGGTGCCTGGTTTCAATAAATCCCTACTTTTATGAAGTATATTTGTGTATCTATCACTTGCTTTTTAGTTCTTCAACGGAATTGCGGAATAATAAAGAATATTTCATATTAAACTTTTTAAAAGACTACAAAAGAAAAAGTACTCCAAGGCAGTATGAGTTTGAACTTTTTTCTGTGAAAGGAATGTTTCCAGAAATAGGCCACTACCGTCTACCATTTCATCTATTTATGAGAGAAGATATGTGGTCAAATTTAAAATCGGAAATCACGTTAGAAACTTATGAGTACTGGATTCCAGTTGTCTCGTTATTGTCGCTAGATAATGATATGCAGACAGCGAAAGATATGATTTGTAGTAATGCTGTAAAACAAACTATGACTTCCCGTAAAAGGCAGGAGAGCATAGATCCTAAAGAAAGGGAATCATGGTGCTTAATATCCCGGGAAGAGCCCTTGCTACGAATAGCACATCGTTGCGTAAAACACATTGCAAATATGGAGTGGGCTGGTGCGTGTCTATTTTACGTATTACAAGGATGTGCTCGAGGCGCAGATCAAGTCGCAGCAGCTCAGCTTTGTTACCAATTTTCACAACGTTGGGCTTCCCTTCAACCTGGCAATCGCGCTGTTCAACAAATGGAACGTCTACATTCCTCTTTATCGACTCGTCATGCGCTTCATAAAATAGACTGGGCTTGTGATGAATTAATCCGCCTCTCAACAGAACCGGCTCAACTGATACACGCCCTGTACCTTCATCCTCAGTTTGTTAATAAAATAACAAGACATGATGTAAACAGAGCAGCCAATGAAATAGCTGACAAAAATAATATCAACATAAGCTCAATTCGAATACAAATTCTTGAAAATATTCTTCATAGGACAAAAAAGGAAAATAATAACATGTTTGGTTTAGACACGAAAGACTTGATTACTGCAAAATACATATTAAAAGCAACTTGCCCCAAGATGGGAGCAATTTATTTATCTCGGATAGCATTTGATGAAGATAGTGATTTTAACAGATGTAAAAAGTTAAGAGCACTACAATGCCTAATGAGCTTGATAGATACTGAAACAGCTGTGAAAGTGACAAATAGAGAAAGGGAGGCTCTTTGGAGTTCACTATTAGATATGCTTTTTATTGTCAATCTCGAGAAAATCGATATGCCATGGGTAGTTGCTACATTTATGCAAGATAAAATTCTAGCTATTAATCAGTTGATTCAAGTTGCCAATAGCAACGCTGAAGGTTTAAAAGTGGCAGCCAAGTTGGCTCACATGTACGGTACTGTAAAAGTTATACGTGAGCTTATACCACTTCTGTTACGAGCTGCATTATATGAGGAAACTATACCTTTGCTATTACAGCTACTTTACCCGCTTGATAATATTATATATACCGCTTGGCGCGCTATTATTCTAACTCCATTTCAACGTGCTGACTACCCCTTAACCGAACGCCAGAAAACAAAGTGTCTAACTGCTCTGAATCTATTGCCCGTTTGTCCAGTAATAAATGACGATGACTTAAATGAAATATGGAAAAATTGTATGAGATGTAAATGCCCCGGATTAGCGTGCTTAGTTCTACCTTATATGACAGCACAAAAAAGACAAACACTAACAGAGCTGCACAAGATTGACAAAAGGAATTTAATTATCAGTTTAAAAAACTTACATTCGGAAACCTACTTAGTATCGGGTGCTATGTATGTTCTTGAAAATATGAGCCAAAAAGTTCACAGATGATAATTCTTAAAATGTAATTGTAGAGTACAAAAAAGGTATTTGAGATTATTTCAAGTAACCGTTTTATTGCCGTTGCATATGCGTATCTCATAAACGAAAATTAACCATAAATATGTTACTACTACTATTAGTGTTATGGAAGAGATACATTTAGATAATTAAGATTATTTAGTTTTATTTAACATTATCTACTTTGTATAATCTCCGATAATAATTGTTTAAGCTGTCCTTTGAATAGTATTTTTGAAAAATGATGTTCAATGTTTAGACAAATATTCACTACTGACCTTCCCTTGTACTATTTAAAAGGTTCTAGTGGATTTTTGTGATAATAAGTAATATGTATGATTTGCTACTATTAATTTGAGAATTAGTTTCCAATCTATTATACACTTACAAATAGGTGTGTGATATTTAGATAAAATAATTCTAATTGTATCATACAACCACTATTAATATAAGAAAAGGCAATGTAAAACTTTTAGTATACTACATTTGCAAGTTGTATTTTCTAGTATTATGATTAAAATAAAACAAAATATAATCAATCGATGTATTATTTTTTATATCATTGTTGCTATAGTAATATCTATCTATTAATTAATTTTATGTTTATTGGATCAATGGCGCACAATAAAAAACGTAATAAGGTATTTTTATTTTAGTTTACTGTATGTATGTTTATTTATTAGTAATAAATTATTACGAATATATGATTGGATTATGCAAAAAAGTGCCAACAGATAGGTTTAAGTGCATAATGTAACAATGTTACATTTTAAAGATCTATCAGCGTAATTTAATTACCGTTCGTACTTTGTCATTCAATTTTACTTGTTATAACTACTAAACTACATACTTCTAGTTATTTTAACAATTAAAACTAATATGATACACTTCGTGTCGCCAAATCAACTGTTTTGTTAAACACATCTAAGAAAACTCTAAAAATATTAGTACTTTCATTTATACTGTTATTTTTCCAATAACTATTTTAATAACGCTAAAATTACAATGTAAATTAAATGTTTACAAATAAATTATTAACGCCTTTTGGTACAAAAAGGAACTAGTACCATTTGGAGTAAATAAGAAATCATCTATAATGTTTGTATCTTCGTATAGTATCTACAAGCATACATAACATTTAATTGTTAATAACAATAAAAGTTGATGCAGTCTAAGAATGCAGTGAATCTAAGTTTTCAATAAAATTCTGCTCCTTAGCACTTAACACTTGTTAAGTATTATTTATCTTAAATAAAGCAATGGATCATAATATAATTAGTTTTTTTAAAGCTTTATCATTATAACTAAACAATTTAAACATGTCATTTTTAAAAGTGCGATTTACATTAACAATGCAATGCCAGTGCAATTTTATCCATTTCTAATATATGGATTACATGTGAATTCCAAAGAACGAATGTATGATATCGCCGGTGAAGCCATTTCAAACAATGGAGCATATATTCCATGGCAACGGGCTAACTGTTCTGGAGTTTCATTTGATTTGTTTATCTGCCTTACAATATATACTACATCCTCTCTGAGTAGCAAAATAAGCAAAGTTGATTTACAGTGGCTTATCGCTGATACAAGATGCAGTGGTGTTTGATCTGCAATAAACATCAGATTATGTTACAATATTTATGAAGCATTTTAAATCACAAAAACCTATTATATTCTGTATCCAAATTCCACTTCACGATTACTTATTATATGATTTAATTCAGATTATATACATGCAAATGATAATAAAATAAATAAATAAAAGAACCTTAAAAATTAGTATTTCTGATGAATTTACCTCCATCAGAAACTGCCTTTGGATCAGCACCAGCTGCTAACAATCTTGCCGCAGCGGCATAATTATTCCAATTGCAAGCCGAATGTAAAGGTGTCCAACCCATTTCGGTGACTTTTTTCACATCAGCACCAACACTCAGTAGGTATGATATAACAGACACATGGTTGCTGTATGCAGCACGGTGAAGAGGTGTGTAGCCATCATCATCCGCAGTGTGCACAAGGGTAGGTTGATTCTTTAACAGCTCCTTTAAAACTCCAAGTTCATTGTGTTCAGCCGCCCACAACACATAATCAAATGGATTGGCTGGAAACATTGTAAAATAAAGTTTTGTAATTGGTAATAAGATAGATAAGAGAAGTAAATTATAGAGAAGTTATAGTTATATAGTTATATATATTTTAGTGGCAACTTTTCTAGTCTTAACCCATGGAAGTAACTTTACATGCCACTCGAAAATCTGTGTTGAGCATTTAAGAATTATAATTGAAGATTGATGAAACAGTTGCTAGACAAATACTTAATTCTAAAGAGTTTCAACATATTATTTAGTTCAAAAGATGGTGATTAGTTATGTGGTTTGATCAAAAACCACTGAAACTTAAAAGTCCATGAGGCTTTATGATATTCAACATTGTCCAACAAAAAAATCACTTGGCAATTGAATGCCAGCCAATCTGTAATCTTTTAGTACTTTTTGACTTTTGAGGTGTATCCCGACATTGACCTATGCAAGTATAATCTGGCAGTAGAAGCTCACTCAAAAAATGACTGTTGGTAAAATAAATTAAATGCAAAGGACAGCTTGCATCATTGCAATTGGAGATATGTTCTCATTTTCTAGAACAACTCGCTCAGCTATACCTATACTGTATACTGTTACCAGGTAACAAGATGGCTGATGCCCTTGAGTCCGAAGCTGAATCTAATCACCCAAATAAAATAAAAATACAGTTCTGGTGTGGATCTGTAAAGATATCACATTGACTTGAACTAATTAGATTTCCAGTAGAATGAATTATTTGTAATTTTCTAACAACAACTAGGAACAATAGTTTAGTATGTTTTAAAGAACCTATTAGTTAGAATATTTGCAAATGTCTTACAACTAATTTAATTCGATTTTTTATTATCTACTTTGATATATTTCACCTTTTTTATTAATTGTATGCATATAATATGCAGGCTATAAATCCTATCAAGCGGCGTAAATAAACAATAAAGACGGTACTTTGCCCAGTACATAACGGAAGTAATTCTGCTCTAACTATAACAGTACAAAGTAAAAATATATTTTTAACTAAAAGAATGAAGTCTTAAGAAATATTTTTAAAAAACCTTTTGGATCCTTTACAACTTGTACGTCTTGATCTGCATCGTCCCAACCAGACACAAACATACCAGAAGTTTGTGGATTTGATTTGTATCTTTTAATTTCATCCGCTACTTCGTTGTAGTTCTTTACATATTCTTCTTCTGTGTCAGACATTGCTTTACGTAAATTAAACGGTATAATCAATTTTATTTATTTCAAATTCAATTAATCAATAATACACCATTACACACTCATTTGTGAGGTTGTCAGTGTCAAAAGTTCTCGAAAGTCTGCCCGCTACATCTATCTATGGTTTACAGTTTAACTAAAAAAGAAAAAAGTAGTGTAATTTAAATTTGTTTTAAGTATATAATTTTCATTACGTAGTGTAAAAAGTTGGTAAAATCATGACCTAGTATTGTTTTACCCTAAGTAATACTGTCCACAGATGAATGTCAGCAACGCTGTATAATATTTTACCTAGTAATCGACTGTTAATTGTAATCCATTTGATAACAACGATCTAGGGTATATTAACTTCACAACATATCAGAAAAGTTGCGTCAACACTTTCATATTAAGTTGTAAATGTCTAACGTATGTGTATCTACTCTACAATACATATTCTTCGAAGCTTGTCGTTCCCTGGTCTTTGGAAGATACTCTAGAATACCAGGCGCGTCTTTTAAAACGGTCCAGATATCGTCCTGATATGATTATGTCAACCAAGTTAACTATATATTATCATTTTAAGGGTATTGAAAATGTGCTCTGTAAAGTTACATTTTAAAACGAATCACCAAACGGGATTAAAACGAGGCTTTCTTACTGTACTAAGTATCACCATCTTGGATAATACTTATTAACACTTAATACTTAACGCCAGCGGTACCGAAAACTTATTAAATTCACTTAAGTACATAAAAAGGTCTTCCATGTGGATAGGTCGATGCATACTACACAGGCCGTGACAGTGTCTTGCTATAGTATGTGCAAAACAATAGCATTAGACTTATGTATGTTGTTGTTATTGTATGTTGTTGTTGTATTGTATGTTGTTGTTGTATTGTATGTTGTTGTTGTATTGTATGTTGTTGTTGTATTGTATGTTGTTGTTATTGTAACAGCATTGTGGGCACAAAAGTAGGGGCTCTAACTGCCCAGCCAACAACTCCAGGAAGGACAATAGGGTACTTAGGTTTTAAAATACAGTAGGTACTTAGGAGAGCACTGCATTGAAGGACACCTGTAAATTTCGTTTGGAAATCCCAGAATCCTACAGTAGTATAGAGGTAAGCCAGCAAGGCTGTTATAAAAGGTAAAAATACCAACTAACGAGTAGCCTAAATATTCGAATTAAATACTCTTGAAAAGCATATCAAGTGTAATCAATGAAAATGTGAAGTTTAATTTTGCTTATAATGTGGTAGGTATAGTTTAGTTTTATCTATTATTAACCTTAGAGTGCATAATGATTTATATAACTTCTATCTGTCTGTGTCAGGCTTTGGAGGGGATTTAAATGTCGCGCGACAATGTAAAACTTTGTACTTTGGACTTCCATTTTCCAGTTACTGTGGTAATACTGTACTACTAATGTTAGATAACCGTATGTTATTTAAAGTTCTGTTGTTCAAAAAAATATAATAAGTCTAGTATTATATGGAACATCGTTTTATTATTCTACTTGTAAGGAATTTATATATTTTTTATTTAATGTTGTTGTATTTAAGGTATATAAAATTGTTTTCTTATTATTAATTATAGCAATAGTAATCAAGCATTGGAACACTCATTCAACAATGAAATTCTGTCAACACCAAACTGTCGGCCATGATTTGATTGATACTATTTTCAACATGGCGGCCAGCCTAGTTGTTCAGAGTGTGTGTGTGTGAAAGTGCAGTGAAATTATGAATAATATCAGATGTTTTAGTGATAATTTTAGTGTTTAAGTGGAAAGTGTGTGCATTAATGCAGTGGTTATCCTATAATGGCTTTGGATTTACGCTTGCACTCTCCTGCAGGCGCAGAACCCGTTGTTTATACATGGCCCCTCACATCGGGTCATGGCTCGGTAAGAAAATCGTATTATGAAACTGTGTTAGATGCTACATAAATACACATTCGACGTGTATTCCTAAAATTGTCTAAAGTATAAGATTTTATTCAAAATGGAATTTGAGCCTAGTGCTGTCAATACAATCATTCATATGTATATATGCGTATAGGTGTTATGCGTAAAGTAGAAATGTGAAAATAGTGATAGGTTATTCGTTTATAAGTGTTAATAACGTAATTAAGAAATTGAATACCGGAACACAAACAGTATGGGTAGATAATTTTATTTCAGTCTCGCATCACATGGGTTTAGTGGTGCAGAGTGTATTGACCTCGTGTTTTGTCAAGGTGTCGGCTTTTTTTTAGATATGTACACACTGTTGCGTAGTCTTCGATTCTATCGTGCTCTTCTATTTACATTTTATGCTCTGTCTAGCTAGCTGTACATACAACACAAATGCTCTCTTACTACGTCAAAACTAACAGATATTATCGTGATTCAGTTCTGACATTTGAATATATAATAGAATGATTGAAGTATGCCAGTGTAACTGTAAACCAAAACAAAGCTTGTCACCTTAAATGTACCACATTGGGATCATTATCTCTCTTCAAAACAACTAAAATGGTGCATTATAAAATGTTATTTGTGTCACCATAACATATTGTTTATAATATAAATGATATACTTAAACAATATAATGACACAGTTGATATTGTGATTTAATTAAAATTGTTTGGATATTAAAAATGTTATGTTTACTAAATCTTAAATCTATTATTACAGATTCTATTTGAAAGCTAAATTTAAATTGATATGTTTACTTAATATATGCTAGTTTCATATAAAATTAATTTATTATGATTATAATATCTTTAATAGCTCTTATTTAACCAGATAACATATATTATTTCATTTGTCAATATCAATGTCAAAATATATAATGTGAGTGTTTTAATTGCATTAGATTCTTTTATTTGCTTCTTTTGAGTGCAATATTGATTAAAATTAGATTTTTAATATAGCCCTGTACAATTTACCAATGTTTTATTTTATTATGTTAGGGCTTTGCTAAGCATGTGTGGGGGTAATTTCGAAAGCATCAATACATTTTGTTTGGTGGTAATATTGGTTAGTAGCCAGCCCATAGTTTATAGTAATGGCTATCATTTCTTACCTAGTGATAATATTAATAGCAACAATCACTTTTGCAAGAGTCAATTTTGTTACTTATTTTATCAATGACTAAAATTTTTTGAACATTGATTTGATTACACTTACACCAATACCTAAACTCACAGTGATGTAAGGTTTTCGCTTGTTTTCATTTCCTGTGATGATGCTGAAAGTATCTGGGTTATTTTAAGCACATTTGGATCACATTTCATCAGCATAGTGACATAAAGTTTACCACAAATGTCTATAACAATAATAAGATCTCATATTGGCACAAAAATCAAATTAATGCTAAACTTTTTTGTATTCCCTTCTCTAACAACATAACTCTAACATCAATAAGTAATAGCAACCGTGTTATGATATGGACTAAGACACAATACTCCTATAATTTTAACGTCACCAGAAGCGTCACACTAAATTGATATGGACCCTAATAAGGCAACTAGATTTGATTTTATTGAAGGCTAAATTCCAAGACTAAAAGTATAATTATCTAATAACTATTAACATGTTCTTCAATGCTGATACTAGTCCATAATTTATAGACCATTAAATAAAACTGTATTTTATTATTCTGTATTCTATGACCCTATTTTCCTGATACCAAACATGTGAAATTCAGTAGCAAAGTTTCCTCTTAAAAGAACAATCTGTTATGAATATTGATGTAGCACTGAACAATAAATAAATAAATATGTACTGTACTAAATCACACTATTACAGTTATTAAAAGCCTTATGCACCCTATCCAGTATATGATTGCAACTTTGACAGACAATACTCTCTTAAAGAAATAATAAAGAATATATATTTGGTATTAACCTGTCAGTAAACATAGGGGCGGTGTGGTATAATGCTCTCACAAGATACCACAATGTTGAGAGATACGTCGGTTATGAATGTATGCAATACATTAAACAGTGATGTATGAAATTGAATGAAACTAAATTATTAACAGTATATTGTGAAGTACAATATATATCTCTTGATGTAATCTGATCTTCAATGTGTCATATTAAATTTTTAATGAAATGTGGATATAGATATCCATATCTGGTGAAGTACATAAGGGATGAATATGAATGCCCTTAAATACTTAATAAGCCCTTAAGTCTGTATAAAAGATATATCGTAGTAATGTACTTATTTAAACAAAATACCTTTCAATGTTGCAATCACAGATTAATTAACCTTAAAAATTAGACCACAACATTAAATAGGTTTGTAAATAAAAATTTAAAATGACCAACCTGAAATTTTATCATTACATATAAACAATTATATATTTGCTAAATAAGAAAAAGATATTTTATTGAGGAATAGATAGTTATTTTAATTTCCCTGATATTTTTTGGTGTATTATATTATAAATGATCAATTAAAGTTTATAAAACCTTTACAATCGTAATTAATGTTTTTAATGCAACTATCCCTATGTTCCATAGAGTGGTGGTGAAGTTTATTGACCACTACTTCATTAAAAAACTGCTATAACCCATTCTAATGTTTTAATGTTAAGCATTTAGTTTTTAAAACTATACAATCTAATCTGTATGGGTGTACTACACTCCTCTGCCTACCCCTAGGGATTACAGGCGTGATGTTACGTTTTTATTTTTACAATACTCCATCAGGTGATATCAAAGTAATGAATGTAGTATATCAATATTACTCACAATTACTCTATATTTTTAATGTCCTGTTATTGGTGCCTTTTTAAAAAAGACTTTCTGCGTCTTGAAGTATAAAAAGCTTAGTTGCTATTTTTTGCAACATAACCCTTATTAAATGGGTACTTTGTGTGACTTCATGTACCAAATCAGTACTTTCAAATATGCATATTTGGTTACTTGGAATTTGCCAGCATGAAATGATTATTATTATTTATGTAGTTTTTACTGATATATACATATTTAATAGTAGTTTCTTACTAAATAAAATATTTTAATGGTATTTATCATAAAATAGTATAATGGGAAATCGAAATTTACAAAAAACCGTCATTAAGCATTCAAATGACTTGAGTACCGTTCATTAATATCGCATAACTGTTAGGTTAGGTTAGCTGGTAACAATATTGTGCAAAGTGACATTAGCCTGTGTCAATTTACTGCAATACATTCAATGTCGAACTATATATGTCATTATTAAATGTTACTATGAGTTTCAGAATTAATTAAATAATGATGATATAAAATAAAAATAATTTATAACATACCAAAATATAACCTAAAAGTGATGCACAGAACAAATAGATGGATGGTAGTATTACTACACCTAATATAGAAAACAATGGTATAGGTGGAATACAGAATGAAGAAATGATTAAATGGGCTCCTTAAAACCAGGCCCTAAAATGATTCAATGTAATGTACAGTTAATAATGATTGAGTATTGCTACAATTTTCTCAGTCAAGGGTTTTATTTTATTTTGTTTTTATTTTGTTCCAGGACAAACACGACGGAGCCTTGGAAATAGTAGAAACAATAAGGTACATGATCCTTTTATTGCATGTTTATTATGGCACTTCAAAAATTTATTAGCAAAACAGCGGCCATATTAATTTGTCAAAATAGTTTTTTTTTTATGCAACAGATATATATATATATAATTCAAACGTTAAATTGAGTAATCTATGGATTACTAAAGAAGCAACGTTTGGATTAATACATCCAAATATAATTTCCTTTTGTCAGATTATTATATTAATGCATTTATTATGTTGTTAGTAACCATACAGAATGCTTATTTTAGTTATTTGTCCTCTCAGTGAACACACAGGATAAATTTTTAAAATTCAGTTATAAATGAATGAAGTAAATCGAAAAATATTTTAAACTTAATATTTATAACAATAATAAGTTAGTGTATATTATATCTATGATGTTTTAATTAATGGTTGCTTTTCATACTGTGTACATTAAAACTACTTGTACAAATTGTTCATATTATCAAACACATCAACATAAAAGTTGAATAGCAGGTTTATTAATGATAACGTGCTCTATTAACTACGTGCGTTAAGTGATTATGGTATACCTATATTGTACAACGAGAAGGACATAGGTCGATGACCGACGGAAACAATTTCGCGCGCCGTAATGAGTATTTACTGGTCGCCCTACTGCCCGACCTATCGTGAAAAACATAGTTACCAACGCTTACGTAATCGGCTACATTGCGAACAGAATGGGATTATAATTAACAAAAAAAAACTGTTAACACCGAGTCAAACAATTAAAAAGGGAACAATTGTTTCGAAATTTTGCCGCGTCACGTGCACAGTTTACTGACGCGTCGGTTTAGAAAAAGCACGTGGAATGCTTTTTGGTGACCCAAAAATACTGACGGATGAAATGAACCAATACGTCAGTTGTAATTGTTTAATACAATAAGATATGATAGAATATCCAAAATAATTATGTAAATTGTATACCCAAATGAAAATCGTGTCTTATGAGTACCTATCTAGTTTATTATGTATTATTATTTTTTAGTGGCTTAGCTACGGTTATAACGTAAGCCTTATTCGTATTTATTTAAGACGAAAATAGATCGGTGCCTATTTTCGTTCAAGGTCACAAGGTTAGGATGTCGTGTCGTATTACTGAGAACTCACCGTTTAATGACATTGAGACTTGTTTCGAATAGAAATGTTATCCTTCTAAATGTAGATCAGGGTGAATTCGATGCATTGTCAATGCAACGCGGAAGCTGGACGTGACAAATTGAATAATAATAAATAAGTCAAGATTATCGTTGTACGTTTTAATATTTGTGATTGACTAAACGTGATTATCGTTGCGCTATATAAACAAATCAAATTGACCACTGTCAGTCACGCAGCCTAGAACCGAACTTGTCCTCGGTGTTGCTTAATTTGGATGATTCTTTAGGAAATAGCAACCCATTACGGCTATGTAATTACAATGATCACATTTAAGACAATCTATCTATTCACAGTTAATGGAGATATTCAAGAAGTGGTGATTTATTGAGCCGAAAAAATTACTTACATCCGTGACAATTTGATAGTGTTACTTAACAATTACTGATATTGAATTTAAAGCCTACTGTCGGGTTAGGCCGTGGAATTATAGCGGAATCCTCTTGCATTTGTGATATCAATGTTGCAGTCTTTTTAATTTCAAAGTTTTAGATGCGTTTGGTTTGCCTGTACCTAAATTATTTTCGTTATAAAATAAGAATGTCGTCGGTTTGTCTATGGGCTGCCATATATTGATATTAACTATCACATTTTCACAAAATTCGGGTATTCCACATTGAATCTTGACTATTTAATTTTTATCTTTTGAAATCTCAGGAGAAAAATAAAACCGACAATTAAGCCGAACGTATTTAAAAATGGCATATTACTTTTGTGACTTTTAAGAAAAAAAAATATAGTCTTGTTCGTTGTATCTGCTTTTTATAAAACCCCCTATTTGCTGAAACAGTGATCTTACGTCACGGATGAAGATATTCGCTAAGCGTGCCCAATTCAACATAACCAAATTTATCGCTATTAGGAAAATCTTAGTTTATATAGCGATTTGGCCACAATAAATGAAATAAAAATAATAGATAGAGAGATCGCATTTTGTGAAATATCACCCAACTATAATATCGACAAATACAACAGTATTGTTCAGGATTGAAATTTATGAATCGTAGCGTTAAAAGTTTAGGTTAATCAATAACAATACATAATCAAATATATACTAGTAATTCCTGATAGCACTCTCATATCTCTCAATCAGTGGTATTGTTTATTTTATATTTGTTATTCTGACAGCCTAAACGATGAAACTGCGATTTCAGGACCCGTTTTATTTACGTAAAAGTGATTTTTATATGTCCCTAAATTTCGGGATTCTTAGAAACCGCGCAAATTTGTATATAACTTTTTCGTAGACTTTTAACATTACTAACTTAATGAGCATGTGGGAATGAATTAATAACAATAGTCAAATCTAATAAATTTCGGTCCGGTTTTTTTATATAAAATGCTCAATTAGTTCCTCCCATCGTATTAAAATTAAGCTGAGAGGACTTTGGTCGGTGCTGGGTCAATCGGTCAAGTATAGGTTAAAACAATGTTTGGAACATTCTTTGTTTTAAAAAATTCAAAGTATTTTATTCTTAATACACGGTTAACCCGTAATAACTAAACAATCATAGACAAACTACATAAAATACCGTTTGAGTACAGGACGTGAATACGTTGATAAGTCCTTATTAACGTGTATAAAACTAAAGAATTCTCGTTAAATCACAACGTATGTATTTTACAAGGAAGTATTTCTCGTGCTTCCAACACAGCTACCGCCAGCGATTTATTTTTTGTGATATCACTACTACCGTTGAGATATGCAATTTATAACAATATATTACATTCAATGAAATTCATAGAACCGTATAATTGCAACGAGGGATTAGGACAGATACCTACCACCTACGAGAAAAATCCTACCGTGCGGCTACGGCTCTTTGTTACCAATCGTGTGAGTCATGTTCAAGACGAAATTGTTTAGAAACCTTAAAATTGGGTATTACTTATTAAACATTAGCGGAGGTGTGGGTTCAGCTATTTATTACATTTTATTATCTTCTATGTATATACATATATTAGGTATTATGGTCTATTAAATGAAATGGACAAATTGCACATATAATTTTTCCATAACTGTATCGAGTAAAGTTTTGGTTTACGATGCATATTTATAAAAATGCTTATTTTGAGAAAATATTGATTGATTCGTTTATCCATAACGCGGGAACACGCTCACCTGTTGTGTTGATACACGTCGGAAATAAGTTAAGAACTAGTTTGGCAAGATGACCTGATCCGTTGTGCGGTCGGGACGCCGGGTCGGGCCGGCCACCACGACCTCTCCGCGACCGGACGCACTTGCTCTTCCTTTGTGACCTTGGGACTCTGCGATTATGGAATGCAATGGTATTTCATGCTGCATATCAATATCACAATTAAATATGTTAAATCAGAATATTTTTTATTGTTATTCTGTAATTTGTTTCATAGTTTATCATTAGGTTTTAAATGTCAGTAAAAAAAGGGTTTCAGTAGTGGATGATACTGTTTGCTTTGTGACTGGTGAAAATAAGCCTATTTGAAAAGTGTTCATTGATTTATTATATTATTATTTATTGAAATATGCCAGTAGAATAACTAAGCATACTAAAAGCGATTATAAACTCTGACACGACTAGCGACCACGTGTATTTGGCGAACCGTTTACAGGTGCTCAGGATAGATGTTACCATCGACAACACCTGCCGCCAACTGCACAAAGGTTAATGAAATAAAACGTTCTATGTGGGGTGCCCTCTCCCCAACAGGTGTGGCACACATATTGTATGG
Organism: Agara michaeli; assembly: GCA_018245675.1. Taxonomy (NCBI): domain Eukaryota; kingdom Metazoa; phylum Arthropoda; class Insecta; order Lepidoptera; family Hesperiidae; genus Agara; species Agara michaeli. Next base: position 19,462 of record DWDX01000324.1, read on the forward strand.
GTGCCTATTCAGATTGCCGCTATTCAAAGTTACAACTGCCACCTTACGAAACATGTATCTTTTTTTCGTTATATTGTACGATCGTGGCAGATATAATATGTATCATATATTGGAATATATTTCGTTAATCTATTCAATGTACTCTATATCCATTGGTTTACAGTTGCAAATCATGACACTTATTTTGACCAGAAAAAGATATACGTTGGAATTTTATTCTCAGTTTTAGAGACACCTGTCGTGACGATTACTAAAGCAATCGCCGGAGCATAGACGAATCGTACGTCGTCAGTTATCTTAGTATTATATTAATATCTTTATGTATCTATAAAGCTTTTGGTATCCTATATTTTTTGTCAGTTCTTAAAAGGAGAAAATTGACGCGTAACTTCTCATTAATGAAATAAACATAGGTAGGTATAGTTCCTATGATTCTGAATAGATAATCTGATATGTGGTTCGGTGGCGGTGAAGAACGTCTTTTCTAAACTTTCATAATTTATTTCTTTTGAGGATCAAAGTGATGAATCTGGTGCATGTTTGACAGTTTAAAATTGTCGCTTCGTGTTTTCTGAAATTAGATCTCGACAGGTCAACTCGTTTCCTTTGCTCCTCGGCTAACATCGTCGGTGTACAATATGCGGAAACTTTTTCCGCATACAATTACTTTACGAGAATCCTTTGGATGCTACCAGGTGATATCCATGTGACCTCACCTCATCACATCTAATGGTCTATCTTCAATCTGCCTTAATAATGATATTTTTACACTTATTTTTTTGTATATCCGTAGATATTTTGTAGTATGTAGTAGGAATGAACAGACACAGTGAACACAGAGAACAGAGCTCTCCAATATTACCACCAATTCTACGTATAAGTCTTTATAAGACACTTTTTAGCCAAAATAACTAAATTACAGTTGTCACTAGACTTTTATGATGCCACTTCAATTTCTTTTCAACAAATAAATATAACTTTCAGAACTGAGGAACTAATTAGTGTTACGTTGTTAACAAATATTGTCTAGGACGAGTAGAGTAGGTTGAAGTAAAATAATTTCTGAGTGTTTTATGCCAAATCCACAATTATCCTTACTTTTGGGTCCACTTTCATTGTCATCGTGTTACTTCAGTTGTTTATTGCAACTGTTACTTGTTTATCACAAGTGTAAAGCATAATTTCCTGGCAGAGGTGCTTTGAAGAGTGATTTTCTATGTTGTGTTTATTTATTGTTGCAGATGGGTGTGCGACGATCTCCCAGAGATGAAGGCGGCGCTGGAACACAACATCCTTTCCGACTACGACACCCATTCTTACGACAGCATGAGAGCCCTTTGCGATCGTTTCAACCGCGCCATAGATTCCGTCGTCGCTCTGGTAAGTGCAATGGTGGTGCATACATACAGCCTGGAAGATTGTACGTATGCGCCACGTATATAAAGTACAATAGTTCTTAGCATTATGTAACTAATTAATTATTATTAACCAAACAAAATTACTACTGAGTTCATTTTGATAAATCGTTCCATCTTTAATGACTCTTATATCGGGTATAGATTAAGAATTTTGAGCTTTAATTTTTTTCAAAGAGATTATTTTGTGTTACGTCAAGTAGTGTAATGCTGTAGTGATTTCTGATAGTAGTACTAAGTCTCCAATGAGTAGTACTCTAATTAAAGTAGTGTATGAAACAATTAGATTATATAATAAAATAAATACGCAAATTTTTCAAAATATTATTAAATAATTTTTACTTTATTTGTCTACTGCGCTACGAGTAAATTATTTTGACTCTGTTTCCGAGTAATATGTCTTATTACAAGTGTGAGCATTATTTATTAGTTAGCGTAATCCGATGTTAGTAACCTATTCCACCTATTGCCTAGTGAGTTGGGTGTGTCATATTGCTATATGCAAATGTAACAAATAGTTTTATTTACTCACACGTAAACCACAACGTCGTAAGAATAAAGCACCAGTAAAATTTTGGAACGAGCCGATTATATTTAAAGGTTTTTGAAATGTGACTCTGTTCGATAAACCAAATGAGATGAGACTAAAACGAACGCTTTATTTGTATTTTTATAGTACTGACATGTTTAAGTGGTGGGAGAAATCGGTTGGTTTCTATTGTCTGAGAGTAGATTGTGAGCTATTCAGGTACAACTTGCCAGTGAGCAATCGACGCACTTTGTACATATATTTAGTCAACCAGCACCATTTGTTTTCTACTTGCATCTTCTCACACTTATGCATATTTAAGCCGCATGACCTTTGTTAGGTTCTTCCTCGTTTTATATATTAATCGTACGCCCTGTCTTAAAATGGATCCGTTGAACATTAGTCCATTAGCAACATGTAAACATACGTCATATCTTAATAATCTATTCGGAACTCATTTATATTCGCAAGGTCGTTTCGTTGTGTACAATGATAAAAATCGCGCCTCTTCTCCGGTCACTGCACTATGATATTAATATTAGAGGTTACTCATCTAAAAGATAAAGACTGATCGTACACGTAACAAAAAGAGGTTTTTTTTTTATTATTCGAATCCTCTACAAAAAGGCGGAAGTCGCTGCTAAAGATAAGCGATCCAATAAGTTTTAAAAATGTGCGCGGTCAATATATTATTGTAATGAAATATTCTTTAATTTTCCATGGTCTGTTGATATCGTTAACCATTAGTTACTTTGTTATCGCGGAAGGTCACTTTTCCAACGATGTTCACCTTCAGAGCAATAGGTACTTGTGTAGCTCTTTGTTCGTTTTTATAGTGTTCACTATTATAGCGCTTATTCCATTTACACCTTTGTAGGAGTTTATTTAGTATATAAAAAGCATTTTATCCTAATGAAAGCTGAAAGTATTTATCAAATATGAACATTCAATTATTATTTATTTGTGGTACAAGGTTCGATTGATCATCTCTACATTTAAAAAGATTATTTGTGAATATACTTTGTAGTATTTTATTTAACAAATGTTGTCATGAAATATTTTCCTTCCAACATTTTGCCACAAGCACAACACTTGGCATAGTTCTCAAGTCGCGGAAACATCTTCAATGTCACTTTCGTTTATTTATATACACACTTCCTACATGGACAGTAGTAGCTCTTGTAGGGAATATATTTGCTTCACAAAATATTACGCTGAACAAGTGTGGCTAATGAATTGTGCCGTGACCGTTTTTAAATATCCACCGCCATTCGATATTGGAACAACGTAACGTGTTATTCTTAACATCAATCTTTGATGAGACTCGCGCAACAATTTCTCTTCGACGCTACATTTATATAATAGAAGCAGTTTAGAGGCAACGGACATACCGTGCAGCATGTGCGATTCGTACGAAATAGTGAATGTGGGGCAGTGAGGGGTTAGAGCGGGGAGTGGGGCGCGGAGCACAGGAGGGAGACACGAGGGCCAAGATGGCGGCGAGGACGCAACGATCGATGGTCGTAGCAGACACCGCACGAGGCTACTCTATTTATACACATTGCATACCATTTCTCACCGCGACATGGAAAACTATTTATAACAAGCCCGGAACGACGCACATTCGTTCTCATACATTTAGTATTCTAAAGACGCGCGAAAATTATGTTGTTAGAACTTACGTCATCATTTACCTATAACATAAGCGGTTGCTTTACATTTTTGTTAACGTAACTCCTTACTTTTTATATCAAAAAGTAAACTTAGAACCGTTCAGTTGTCGAAGTAATGAAATTTAATGGAAAGCTGTAACAAACACCTATGAGATACTAATTAATTTTTTTGTGGTCCAACTGTCTAAATAAAATATTTATTTAACACCTATAAATTATTATCTATACACAATCTATACTGCATTATCTACGCAAAGCAATGTAACTAGGTTAAATAAACTTGTTTCAAATAGAAAGTGAAATAATTAATTTAATAGTTAAACAAAAATGTTTTTACAATGTTGTAGGGCTCCGTTTGTGTCGTACACAGTACACGTAAGATGGAGAAAGTTGACCTTGAGAAAAAGTAACACCAATCATGTTTATAAACATTCAAGGTTCGCATGTCCGCGCACCTTGATGTTTAAAAAAAAAACTAATTTCAATTCTTTACAATGTGAGAGTGAGACGACATTTTAAGTGTATGGTAATGGTGTTTTTTTATTTGTCATTTGTACTAGAAAATTAAATCACCCTTGAATATAATATATATGCACTTACCTCTCGAGCGACATGTTAACAGGTTTGTAAATAATATCAAATAATACACGTCCAACTGAATTTTTTGTTCAGAGCTGACATTGCAAAGCTGTATGATGTCACATATTGATCGATGACTAGTCTTAATATGTCCGTAACCTTGTGTTCTCGTCTCGCTGCCATGCAGGAACTGAGGTTGCTGTGACGTCTAATATGTACGTATATAAGTTATACCCGCTTCCTTTGAGTGCAATTCACAGACAGGTATTTAGATTAAACAAAATATCACTTTTTATTACTTTATTTAACATTATTTCATCGTTATTGAAATTGTACGATAATTGGCACGAAACAAATTTCTTGTGTTGTTTTTAAAAAAAACTTCAATATTTCGTGTCATATATAAAAGTATACATTTTAAAACAGATAATTATACGCAATATTTTATCGCGGCTATGTATTTATTTACCTATTTATAATATAATTTGGGGAAACTCACTCAATTGAAATTCTAGAATAAAACAAGACTACATAATTTACTTATACATTTATACTTAAAAATGTAAAATAGTATTTAAAGCATTAAATTTCTTTGAGTGGCCACACTAAACTCGTAAGACGTTGCAACACCGAGCTCTATTGTCAAAAGCGAGAGTTCTTTCAAGAGAAAAACTTTCACTCTGAGCCATAATTATCTTACATAGGCTAAGAATAATCGTTAATTAATAAGAATATAAAATAAATTTATTCAGAATGTTATTTGTTGGCGACTTAGTGATAGTAGTATGTGATATATTCACTGAATACTATCCTCGATCCACAAAGACTGATGTTTTTTTTTATAAAGACACGCTGCCTGCCGCACCGGGGACAAGAAGTAGGACCATTGTTCTTAACATAGGTTCATTGCAAATCGTACGATAATCATAATCCGACTAAAATACTAACCGATTCTACATAAACATTTCAACAATTCTGCTATTTTACTCCTAAATAATTAGAAAATTTCAATAATATCACTTAAACTTTTACAATAAACAGAGTACGTAGTTATTATCATTATCGCTTGTGAAAGTCTTAGAAATACCAACTCTCAGTCATCGACATTAATGTCGATCTTCGAGTTGAGTGACCTTTGCACGCAGGCGGGCGTCTACCAAAAGTTGATTGCCTTCATTCATTGTTTCAATATTTGGATATTGTATCAAGTTGTATAGTTAGTTATATCGGTCGTAATTTTGATATATCTTTTTATGATGTAAAAATTAATAGACTTATTCTATACAACATGATTAATCTTTTTTTTTATAAATTGCTATGAATGGACGATACATTTTAAAAAGTGTTTCGGCTGCGAATATTGTACTAGAGGTTCGGTATGGGTCGCATGTGGGGGCGATGACCGCAATATTGAGCGAGCGCGAATGTCTCACGTAGTGTTAATGACCTTTTTTTTGGCTGCGCTAGCGTCGATTTGCACCTAAAGACTTGGAACTTACATTCAGATAATTTAGAAATCTAATCGTTCAATTGTGATAACGCGCCGTTGCTTAAAATGATCTCCGTTCCCACTTTGTGTTATATATCTACATATTAATTAAACTCAAACAATCGGCATCAATTTCTAATGTGACCGAATGGCATTCATTGATGGTATTAATTTTTTAAAATTTGGTATCGTAATTGAATTTTGAGGGTTGATATGAGATGAACAATCTTTTCTTTGCCATTATCTCTTGATATCACTAGAAATTTTAATAATATTACACAAAGACTTCTAAATCATGGCTTATTTAATCCTGTTACAACTTGATGTTGTTGATGTTGAAAAGTTAAAAGGAAATTTGGATTGAAAATCAAATAAAATTATGCTTTGACTTTAAAAAAGCACCGGCAGCAAATAAACGTTGATTTAGGGATCTGACTCACACTTGACTGGCTTTTTGTGTGACAATCACTCGACTGGCTTCCTAGATATCTTTGTAAATAGATTTGTCTTTTTTGTCGGTTAGCAGAAGTTTTGTAAATTGATTTGTACCAAAACATATTACTGGCGCTATTTTCCTTTAAAATTTTATTAGGACTCGATGCATTAACGTACTATGTTACTTTACATATATGTAGTAGCTAAAGTGAGGTCACACGTGATACAATACCCTTGCGAGCGTGTTAAGCATGTCGTTACAAATGTATGAGTAGAATTGAGAGTAGAGGTCGATACGAAAGTGATCGATTCAATGAATGAAATGGTAGTGGAACGTAAACAAACACGAATACATATATAAGGCCACGCGCCCGCGGACGCGGACCGTCCCCCCGGCGTGGCGCGGCGGGTTTTGCGAGATGCGAACAGGAGCCTGCTAGGGTTACCGCTTGCTTTAACACATTCACGAGTAGACATAAGTGATATAAAAAAATAAGGGAAATTAGAATAGATTAATATGTATTAAGAAAAGATAAATATGTATTAATAAAATAAAAGCAACGTACATTAGTATAAACAATAACGTTGTTTGGCTATCCGAACTTATGTAAGGTAGCAAGACTATTGATCGGTATTTCGTAGAAGGAACTAAGTACACAAACCACACAGAGCTTCACACGATTTTCCAGATAAACATGCAAACATTTTGTAGAAAATGTAAAATACTATTTTTTAAATTCTCCGTGTAAATATATATAATTTGACATTCGACAACCCTAACACGTCACTCTCACCCACTGCTAAAGGAGTTTATTGATTTACCAAATTTAGTGTTATAGCCAAATGATATGTGTACAACATCGTGTGTAGATTTATTCTTGGGTTGCATCGCATTCGAACAGCATTTATGAGGACTAGTTATATTATTGTATTCAAGGTTAAATAGGAGTGATTTTACGAATACCGTTAGAAACCGAGTTATTTATTGTTCCTCATTCAGCTGAATCTTTATTCGTTTAATAAGCTCCAATAATGCATGTAAAAAATTTTATAACTGCAATTGAGAGAAGGCACACCTACAACATTTTTGTTCATAAAAAATGTATGAATGGCTGAACAAGTTTGACACCTTTTAATGGTTGTTGCAACAACACAAAATCAAGGCCACGTGGATATTAGACACATTTTATATTTTAGCCAAGATCTAAGATCACCACATGTGATCCTTTTCCTTTATTGTTATTTACCTATAACTCGTATAAAAAGATTTAACTATTCTACTAATATTACTTGATTTACGTATGCGTGTCACAATATAAACACGCACAACTTTATATGTATAAATGGTAAATAAACATATTATTCGTTTTTTATTTTCAGGAAAAAGGAACTTCTTTACCAGCGCACCGGTTAAACAAATATCCATCAAGAGGCCTCCTGAAACACATCCTGCAACAGACCTACAACCAAGCCGTCTCTGATCCCGACAAACTAAACCAATACGAACCGTTCTCACCAGAGGTATGTTCGCGATCGAATCGTCACAATTTTGCATTTCTTCTGCACTACTACGTACCTAGTGGAATTGTTCAGTCTAGTTACTGATTAGTGTATCCAACGTACCATTTTAACAAAGACCTTAAACTCACTTACCCATTGTAGCGGAAATCCTTACTAATGTTATAAGTATTCGCGGCTGAAAATGTCACTACTTAAAGCGTACAAAAAAAAAATCGAAACTAACTCTGTCCGTCTGTCTGCATGTTGCGCACTTTGTTGTCTTTATACGCACTTTTGAACTATTTATGTACTTTCACATACCGCAAATTATTAAACCATTGCTCTTGTGTAATCTTTCCCTGCACAATTAAATGTATTTAAAGATATATTACGCGTATTCGTTTCAATCAGTTTTGTCGTTCATCTATCCACTGACAAATCATAAAGATGCGCATACAGAGAACCCTATGCATTGAGAGCATTGCACTTCAGCGATAAATAGTAAAATGTATCACAATAAATATTCCAATCACTCTTTTCCATTTCAGGTATATGGTGAAACATCTTATGAGTTAGTATGTCAGATGATTGACCAAATAGAAATAGGAGCAGAAGATGTGTTCGTGGATTTAGGTTCCGGCGTGGGTCAGGTCGTGCTCCAAATGGCAGCCGCGACTCCTTGCCGTATATGTTTCGGCGTGGAAAAGGCCGAAGTACCTAGTAAATATGCAGAGGTTAGTTAAAATAGTTACATACTTTGAATTTATCATTTCGAAACAATAACATTACGCTTACTTTGATAAATATGTATTATTTTAATAAAAATCTCGGTGTGTTATTTTTTCAGAGTATGGATTTACATTTTAGAATGTGGATGAAATGGTACGGGAAAAAATTTGGAGAATATAAGTTAATAAAGGGCGATTTTCTTTTGGATGAGCATAGAGAGAAAATAAATGCTGCTACAATTGTGTTCGTGAATAATTTTGCATTTGGACCGCATGTAGATCATCAGTTAAAGGAGAGATTCGCTGACCTAAAGGATGGAGCGAAAATAGTATCATCGAAAAGTTTCTGCCCGCTGAACTTTAGGATAACTGACAGAAATCTTAGTGATATTGGGACCATCATGCACGTCAGTGAAATGTCGCCGCTCAAGGGATCCGTCTCGTGGACGGGGAAGCCTGTATCATATTATTTACACATTATAGATAGGACCAAATTGGAGAGATATTTTCAAAGACTGAAAAATCCGAAACTCAAGGTCAGCAAAAGGGTCTGTTTCCAATCACGTCATCTTATTATTATTATTATTGTTAGTTAGAATTTTTATTATACTTATATAATTGTACACATTATGTGTCGTCTAGTGTGTGCTGTGGCTTCTGTTAAATTGGCTTATAAATAATACCGACGCGCTTCTCGCTTATGCGATTAATACAATGAATTCATTGTTAATAAATAATTGTTATTTTTGTAATGACCATAGTTACAAAAACAATATAGTGTACGATGTCGTAGGGTGCACAAAATGGTGAGGAGGGCGAGGGGACGAGTAAGCGTCACCTGAGCGCGCCGCCCACGCGCCAGCCCACGCCCGACCTGCTGAACGGGAACAGCAACCACAGCACGGGCTCGCTGCCCGAGCGCCGCCGCAAGGTTGCCCGCCCGCGCGCCGTCCGGTACGTACCGCACCGCCCTCCCCACCTCTCCCTATCTCTTTCCACCTCGCCGCCGCTCCGCTCTTCGTTTACTTGAAGAACTACATTTCATTTGAAATTAAAGACATCTACGAGTTACTTTCATTAAATGTCATCGCACAGTATTAAATGAAAGGAAGAAAGATCTTGATGCAGCCGTTTTTACCAATAAGACAATGATTGTTATTTATATAATAGTAAACAACTAGACACAAAAGTAAAGTTTCACACAGAAGTACTTTAAAAAAAAAAAATCGTGAATTACCTCGAGTGGCTTAAGTATTTTCAAACATAAGATGTAGAAATCATATTTACAAATGGATTTCATTGGCACCTTCCTATACACGCTTCTGGCCAGCAACCAGAGGTGTTAATTATTCGCACTTGCGTGTTCGACTCGAAAATTGCACTCTAATCTAATGAACCTCACTCTATAGAGCTTCACTGTGTACGTTTGTTACCTTTGTAATGGTGTTGTTTATGGTATGTTTTAATTCTGTCCATGCATATGTACTTTTTTTTATAAATAAAATCATATTTTGCGTTAGCGTTAAAAAGATTTACTTAGTATATATAAAAACGTAACATCACGCTTGTAATCCCCTAAGGGGTAGGCAGAGGAGTGTAGTACACCCCCATAATTCACCAGTTACGTTTAAGTCCCACAATGG
>DWDX01000325.1:0-29438 GCA_018245675.1 Agara michaeli
CCGTTACAGCGAGTGATATTTAAATGTTACTTATAAAACGCACGTAATAAATCAGAGGTGCGTGCCAGGATCGAACCCCCAGAGTGGGAGGCTGAATTTCAAACCACTAGGCTATCACTGCTTAAGGAAATATTATTTAACGTAAATTGTTTTGTTCCTTCAGTGATCGAATGAGCAATGAACCTCACTTCTACACTGAACATTATAAGGTGAGCATGTCCATTTGTTGCTTGGACCCCATAATATACATAGTCCATAAAAAACACAAACTAAAGTAGGTACATAATCTCAGTGTAGCGCTCGATTAGGGCGGTATAAAACGCGAAGAAACGACATAATTGGAGTCTCCTTGGCTTAATGCCTTGACAATGTGTCAAATAACAAAGAGGCAACATTAGTTAGTACTGGTAATGTAAATTGACGCACCCACTCAGTCGTAACATAGATTACAATGTACTGTGAAATTATACGTGCATTCCCGCAATATACTCTGTGGCTTATAACGCGTAGATGATTTATGATATTAATTGACACAGCGACGAATTTAATACTGAATGAATCCGACAAGCATTTATAGCTATAAAATGTAGCTGTTAAAGCGCCATTTTTTATACCTTCAAGCTAACTACACAATGTTCGTCTTATTGATTTTGGACCAATAAATGGGTATTACATGTTTTCAAGCGCAAACTGCTTATTATATCTTGGGCCAACTACGAAAATAACCATGTGATATTAAACGAGTTAGAACCTTTACTATGCTAATCAGGTAGCTGATTGGTTAGATATATTCATTTCTAAATACATAGTTTATAGATATGTGTACACCCGATACAGAAACAATTGTCAAACTCGTCTCGCGAATACCTGCTCTGTGCGGGAATCGATCCGAAAATGCCGGATCGATGAAACGATCAGGTTCACTAGCTACTAGATCAACGCATTTAAGACCAAACCAACCAAACCAGATCGGTACGGAGTTCAAGAGCTTATAGTAAATTTCACGAGCGTTTCCTTGCTTCAGAGGTTAAATATAACTTAGACGGACCCGTTGAAGGTCTTTTATGATTTTACGATTATTATGAAGCTCTTTTAATAGCGATATTCCGTGTGGACCCCTTCTGTTATTATGATGTCAAACCCTACTTATACAATCGTAATTTCTCGTGCACATAATTTAAGCTGAAGATGTTTTATTACATAAGAAATGAACATTAGACTTATGTATGAATGTTCCAAATTCGAAACCTAAAACAGAATTTTGTTTTCACATCACATTACAATCAAGCGTTCAACAACAATTCGCTAACAAAACAGTTGATACTAATTTCAATGGCACACAATTATAATTCTTGATTGACAAGCTGGTCGATTATAAAGCTGCGTGTTCGTTTTTTACAACAATTAATTTATTGATATATGTATGCATGTATAATGTATATGTAACAGTATTTCTTTTTAATAGACTCGCAGATAGAATCAATGTAATACTGAAGTATTGATATCTATTAAGTGCATTGCGCTACATGCATTTATATGAATACGTTGAAACTTATTTTTTGTTGTGCAACTATTGAATGTCAATCTTGAACCGTCGATGTATCTATAATCATGGTTGTATAAAAACTTATCATATATCATATGTACTTGTATATATGTATATGTCCTTTGTATATGTATAATACATATTTATTTTTACAACTGCGAAGAGAAAGAAGTTTTTTTGTTTAGTGCGAAAGGTTTTTTATATCTCCTATTTCTTTTAAATACTTAATTAAGCATTCAAAGATAGTTTTGGGATCTTCAAATAAATTTATCACGGTATAAAAATGAATTCGACGGTTTTCAAATAAGTAACGAAAGTAGTGACATCTACTCGTAAATGTTTGTCTAAAATAAGTTAATCATTTAAAAGAATTTACATAATTATAAATAATTTTATTAATAACAGCTTTTTACACAAAAGTCGTAAACGCTATACTTCATTAGAAATTCGTAAATTACCTGATCCACAAAGTATCATATCATTAGTAAATAAACTTTATTGTGCCGACGTCAAGCAATCGCTGAGCTAAATATCGAATCCAAGTACTTACATACCGCACCGCAACCTAATTACGTGTATGACATGTAACAAATGGGAATTCTCAATCAGCCGGTAAATAAGTCATGAATACACAATAACTAATTGCCCGAGCTGTTGATATCGACGACTGTGCTTAATCAAATTGGGTATTTCGCGATCAAATATTTCAAGCTGATGTAAACTCGATTTTCCTAAAATCTCATGAAGTATTTGGAACATATGGATTTTAAAGATCAACACAGTAAGAAAAATTGGGTTTTCTTAACCTACACAAGAAGATGCCACCGATGTTACCTAAAGACAGTCTTTTAAGAACAATTAAATACATGCACAACATAAAACATAACGCTTAACAACATTTCCTTTGACATCTAACGAAAACTAACAAGAAATATAGCATCACATATTTGTGTAGTGAAGTATAAGCAGAAGATATATAGAGGTATAGTAATTCGAAGAATACTACAAAGGATATTTAAACATGCAAATCGTTTCGCCATTTGGCACTTTGCAGCGGAATAAGTGAACAGCCCTAGCGGGAAATCCTACTTATAGTTGCCAAAAAGCACTTTAGCCAAGGATTGCGTGACCGCGCTTATCTGAAACATTACTCACAATAAATGTGTATGTAATGTTGAGACAGCTAGGAAACAACAGGTAACATTACAACAGTCAGATGTAATGCCGCGTAATCAACAGGTTGAACTAGGAAGGGTAGACATGTTTATCTAATAACGCCCTTTCTCTGTACTCGTTTTGTGTGCATGTAATTATGACAACGACACAATTGCAGTGGCATGCCGTGAAGAATAATAAGGCTGTCGACGTACAAGGCAATGTGTTTTCATACGTCCTTATAAAACCTGCATACATCTTTTTAAATGTTGCAATATTGTCTTCATATATTCAGTGTATTTACCTCAATAAATCACGTATATTTTACGAAAACTTTATTTATAAGCAATGGATAAACATTAAAGAAAAGGAATTATGTTTGAAGAACAGGGAGAATGTACAATATTCTAGGATTTTGGGTTATAATTTTCAACCTCAAATTTCTTGCAAGGAAATAACAATCTTGTGGTAAGAGATCTTTGAAATAATATCTATAGGTATTAAAAACTCAAATATAAATTAGGTACGCTAGGTTTCCCAGCAAATTATCCGCTAGTACTCCATTAGGTAATTAAATACGCTTTACAGTGTATTGTTCGTTTAACCTTAGATATTCGATACTAGGGACCGTATATTGTGACAAACATAACCCTAAGTTGAAGGTTACTGATACAATGTCAGGTCGTGTCGCCACAACCTCGGTGCGCACAATTACGCATCTTTAATGGACGCGATCATGAATGCATCGGTGTATAATTTATTAACCGTGATGGCATATTAAATATACCTACGTATCTAATTTATGGCTTAACAAATGCGGTTGGATCGTGATTGCAATGACAGCGTAAACTTCGTAGGACAAGGCTAGCTTGTCAATACCACGGCTAATCCGAATAACACAATGTTGTTCTAATTTGGAGCAACTTGTGAGATGTATAATATTTATAACGTAACATCACGCCTGTAATCCCCTAAGGGGTAGGCAGAGAAGTGTAGTGCACCCCCACATTTCACCGGTTACGTTTTAAGTCCCACAATAGTATAGGTGGTGAGCCTATTGCCATGCACCGGGCACACATCCAGACTCTGAATCCCTACTAGAAATTCTAAATTAGAAAAATCCAACAGTACCCAACCCGGGATTTGAACCCAGGACCTCCCGATTGGCAGTCGCGCTAGCAACCGCCCGACCAACGAGGCAGTCATTTAACTTCAATTATACATTTTAGGTAGGAATAGGTACGGCACCCTCGGGCTTTAGACGAGTTTCTGCCCCATTTGAATGCTAAGATTATATGACAAACATAAAAGGCTATAATGTCCAATTTGGAAGGTTTTGCGAATATTATATTTCTCAATTGTTTATGATAAATTAATAAAAACCTATGTTCTCGTATTACATACATGGTTCATATCATGCTGTCAAATGCCTTAAGGCTCTCGAGTTACACCGTGATTTTAACAATGATTTTGACTTTACCTTATCCTAAGTCGCGCGAAATGAAATGTTTTATTATCTAAAGTATATAAAGTTTGATAACGTACGACACGTTTCATTGGCTCTTTATCATCTTACAGAAATAATGGCTGGAAGCACCGCAGGCTTTATTATAAGGTTCTGTACGCGGAAATTGGATTTCATATCAGTTATTTCATGTCACGATGATTTAATTTTTAATGGACGGTATCTATTTGATAGCTCATACAATCTAAATTGGAATTGAAAACACCTGTTATCGGGCACGCCATATTGGAATTAAAATTAAGTTTATAGTTCTTTGTATGTACTTCCATAAAATGCGAGTATATCCTTTGAAAATAATAAGCACATAAAAAGTTTTCTATAGTAAATGGATGTTTGTTTATAATGAAAACCTTTATGTATTGGCAAGGTTTTTCGAGATAAATGGGTACCTAAGTATAATTCACAAAGTCATAATAACCATTGAAACCAATTTGAGTATATTATAAATCAAGATGTTTCGTAAAAATTTCTTTGAAAAACAATTTAAAAAAAACGTAAGCCTATTACTCTAACAAGAATGTATTTTCTTATTTTAAATAAAGGTAAATTATTTACAAAATTTTTGCAACAACAAATACATTTTTCCTTGTTACCACATGTTTCGCTTTCTTAATTTTTAAAATACTAAATACATGCATCCGGCTACCCGAATTTCGCCAGTTTATCCCTTGAATAATTCATTTTGCCAATAAGCCCGGCCGCAGTTAACGGGCCGTGCTTGTCGGCTGTGAGTTTCGTCGCTTCGCTACGCCAGGGTTTACTAGTTTCGTGCTGCTCGTCTGTATAACTTTGAGTGCCTGTACATAATTCGGTGTTTCAATTAGCGACGGCAGCATGCACGCGATATCTACACTTTGCCTACCATTAACGCTTCTCGTTCTCTTCCATAACCACCAATAAAACAATATAAATAAATGTAATCTGTAATTAGTCATTTGTAATTATTCGAAACGCTAAGGATTGCTTTTAGTTAAAGCAAACCAGTGTATGGAAACATCTCTTAGTTAATCACTACCATGAATAATTCATTTTGACACTAAGCCCACCCACACTGAAACATCCCGTGCTTGTCCAACATAGTTTAGGCATTTAGTTACAACAGTGATTATGGTAACATCTCGTACCGCCCCTCATTATTATCTATGTTTATACGAGTGCCTAACTTCAATTGGGTATGTTTAATGACATAACCTTGACAGTTTAATTGTCGTTTATAATTCTCTATTAAAATCAAGTACCTAACGATATCTACCCATTTTTATATCCATTTGACAATAAACCCTACCACAATATAAAATGTGTTTGTTCGATGTGACGTAGTTTTGTCACTATGTCACGACAATGTCACGGTACCAGGTCTCACTCACTTGATTCGCCCGTTGTCGCTAAAAGAACAATCCGGACCTGTGCAGAGAAGAGAGCTCCTAGCTACAAGAAAATATTTGTGCCCGCCAATGAACAATAAAATTGGTTGTAGCCAGCGTAAACTTCCTATTTCATGTATCTAACATAAACTTTGGCGGTACTACCTACTGCGGACATCTTTCTCTTATTTCCCTTGAATAATTCAGTTTTACAGTTTACTACTACTGCTGTCCATTCTTGCAGTTGCTTGTTTTCTTCGAAATTATTCCATTTTTGGACAAGCTGTAACTAACCGTATAATGTTACCGTCTTTGTGTTTAGACAATGAAAATACTCTGAATTGCAGAACAATTAACAGAACATTTAGAATTAAACTAAAATAATAGAAAGTCTATAAATAAAAAGAAATGCAATAAGTCGACTTAACGCTCTAATAGCGATTTCTACCGTGTAACCTACAGC
The DNA here is from genome assembly GCA_018245675.1 of Agara michaeli. NCBI lineage: Eukaryota > Metazoa > Arthropoda > Insecta > Lepidoptera > Hesperiidae > Agara > Agara michaeli. The sequence goes on from DWDX01000325.1 coordinate 6,054, forward strand.
ATAGGAAATAGGGGCGTAATAAAACGGTAGGTATTGTGTGCATAGTGAAAGTAGGAAAAATGGGAAAAGCAAAATAAATATGTAATACAATATTAAGTTAAGTTAAGTTTAAGTTAGTCAATGGTAATAGTAGCTTTGCTCTTGTATTGGGTATATAGCATATAGTATATATATTCCTTGGTGTCATCCTCTGAATCATATAATTTACTTTCCTAAGATAAAATATATATTTTTTAATTCAATATCTTTTTTCTCCTCAAATCTTTAAAATTTTATGGTTATTTTTGTTATTTGCTTACCAACTTCATCTATAACATAGCCTCTTGATGAATTTCTAATAGGAAATATTAACAAAACATTTTGCAGTGAAATATTTCTTATTTTGTAGTCTACCGTCGAAATTACTTATTTCTCCTACCGCACGCTTAGTATTCTTGATAATCCTAATCCGCCGCTCCAAAGTCAGTTCAAAATATTTTCATTTCTTTCGAACAATACATATACGATTAAGACCTTTTTATGAATCCTATGAAAACATCTTAGGCTTAAATGCGTTTGTTCTTACCGTAATAAAGAAATATCTGCGTCACCTGTAATAGAATATCTCCTATTTGTAGTCGGCCGTCAGTCTTAGCCGCTCCGCCAGCCGCTAGACGAGTTATGCTAACATCTCCGCCGGTCTCTCCGCCCGCTATACTCAGCCCCAAACCACTGGCGCCTCGCTCCAACGTCACATCTGCCGTCTCCCAGACCGAATCACTTTCAGATTCCGATGAGTACTGAGGAAAATGTGAGAAGTTAGAAATGCGAATGACAGTTCAATTTATTTCATTGTCCCCGAGGACGTGGGGAATCAATAAGTAATACTGTGATGGAGGTTGCGGAAGGGTTTCGGTTTTGCTTACGTATATGTTATTTGCAATTTAAACTCTTAACTTAATTCTTGAAACTTAGTTAGAAAAGTACTGGTTCAACAAAAGTCTAGATTAAACCTGTTTTGAATTCTTAGAATGTAATATTTTTGTTATCCATAATAGGCGTGATGGGGAGTAACAAGTTTAAACACGCGTAAACACAAACATTGCAAATGAATTTTAGTCCAAAAATAGGTTGTAGTGGAAAATATTTGACGCACCCCGTTGTTTTATAAACGTGGCAATAGAGTTAAAATTTCATTGTGGCAATAGAGTTAAAATTTCATTGATAAAAATAGAAATCAAACAGCAACTCAAGTGTACTTAGCTATCTTAAACAGAAGCTTAAAATAGCATCTGTTAACAACAATGTGACTCGATGATAGGTATCGGATACACTTCCACCCGAGACAATAATACTCCAAACAGTAGCCCACTTTACCATTCGCTAACTTGATGAAGTTGAATTTGTATTCAGAATTTATTATGAATTGTAAAGCAAAATACGCATGACCAAAACAACTGCATTCGTTTTCCTTGATTCAATTAGAAATAAAAGATTAACAAAAAGTTCTGCTGTTGTTTCTGATCGCATCATGCTGCGATTAAGTTTGAAGAGTATAATGGTCCGACAATCCACACTTGACCAGCGTGATGCTTTCTGCCCTTAAAGCTTTACTTACGGAACGATTGATGATTTAAAAAATCCTTTTATTATCATGTTATCAATAATATAATAAATTGTGTTCTGCCTGCAAACTCTCCTACTTGACAATAACTGGGTCCAAAAATTGTTCTAAAGAATATAGAGAGATCTATAAAAAAAACATTTATGAGAAAAAAGATTTTACAATTTAAATAGTACGTGATACCTTTCGGGATGACTATTTATGAAATATTTTCCATTTATTTAATGAGCAAATAAACTAACCTTACATATTTACCAGTAAATAAGCTCGATTATTTATTTGTCGCATGGGCTAATAAACATGAATTTTCTTCCTAAATTACCACCTAATTACAGTACTGTAAACGCGTACCGAACAAACACAAGCATGCCAACTTTATTCGTTTATATCAAAAAGGATGTTCGTACCGTTGCCTCTTTCCGAGTAAACTTTGAAACTAGGGCGCCGGTTTAAAACTGCACGAAGCCATCGTTTACGACGGTAAAGCTTGCGACAAAATACGCAGTCGTGAGTCGAAAGCTCACGCTCTGCTAATTGTTTAAAAACACTGCGAAATCGCCCGATAAGGACTTTAAATCACATCTTAATATTTTTATTTATTATTATATCAGTTAGTGCTTCCCACTAAGTGTAATTTGTGGGATTAATTCGTTCGGTTGTAATACTTGACTAACCAATGAAATTGTACATTAGTATAATCCACGTGAACTATAAATATATTTCTCAATAATAAAAATCTCCGCGAAAATTGAGTTCTTGAACTTTACTTGGCGCCTACAGAAATAAATGAAGAAAATAAAAAAAATATTCCTGGTTAAATTGTTCAGTGAAAAAAATACGTTAACTATTATTTTAATGTTATTAATTGTGTTGTACGGAATTTCGGAACATTACTCGGCCGACTGGCATAGTGACGGTTACGTCAATTGAGCTGTCAAAAAGTGTTTAAGTGTTCAGCAAGTTGTCTTTACTCACTAATGCTTACTTTAGTTCTGTTGCAATCAATGGTGGAAGATTTATTACCATAACAAATTTATCACGGACACGGGTTTATTATAACTAACAGCTTAAGAAGGTTTAAGGTCGCAATCTACCAGACTTCAAACGGATTACAAAACATGATGGAGATTTCTAAGGCGTGCATGTTTCTTTACAATTTTCCTTCACCGTTACGTATAATTCATAATAATAATTCATTTATATTATTTATTATTAAAAAAGTGAATGCTATTCATTAAATAAGTTTTGTCCTCATATAAAATATAAGAAGATCGTAAGATTCCGTTTCTTAAATATCTGAAATAATTTGCAGTTCATTATTACCAATTTTTTGTTTATAATGTTGTGACTTCGCGCTTAACTCCATATTTTCTATTTAATATACTGTGCAATCCCTCTCAATCATCTTTGTTGACTACTTTCCCTCTCTTAATAGTTATAAAAGAAAATTCTGGAAAATGAACGTAAAAACAGGGTGTCATAAGCGCTGAGTACCTGGTAACTTCCGGTGGGCTGTCGCGTTGTTTCCGGGCTCAGCGGCGTCTGTTCCCGCCCGCCCTCGTAGTCAACGTTCGCTGCAAACAAAGCAGTAAGATACAAAATAGAAGAAATACACATTTTTTGGAAATGGGGATGAAAACTGGAACGATAGTAGGCAGATTTGTTAAACCGGTATAAAGTATGAACCTTTTAAAATTTAAAATATAGAGTAAATAAGATTTCGTTTAAATTCCAACAATAAAATATTTTTAATATGTTTCAGATAAGCATTATTTTTTTAAGCCGCATTTGCAGGAATCCTTAAAGCATTGAAATAATATACGTGAGTACTCCGCGTTATCTTAGTAAATTTTATGGATACAATTAAGCATAAAAGTTTGAATGCCAAACTTCTACAGTCTGTTTTGCTAGCAGTCACTAACAAAACTGCCAGGCTGTTACGCAAACAGCGAAAAAAGTCTGAAATACGATTCGGATTTTAATGCAGCTGACGGCGGCGACGAATTCCAAATGCAACACTTTGAAAGTTGGTGGCACCTGTGTCTGTTACTCTATTGCCTGCTTTTTAAGTTTAGCCAGTAAAATCCATTTGGGCTAGACACTGCCGTTACTGCATTTATACTGCTCGTATACTGCCATTACTGCACTTTATTCCTGGTGGAGTAACAATAGTCGCGAATGTGACTCTCTATGAGTAATTTTTTTTATATTATGAAGGGAGTAGCAAACTATGTAGCAGCAGTTACAAGTGGTCCCTGCTGCCATGGATATCTGCGCCCAACCTCTACTAAAACTACAGAAATTGGACTGTTAGTATAAATATTATATGACATACATTTACATTACATACATAAGTTTGAAACAATGAAATAATATTATGTTTTGGCAATAAATAAATTATTAAATCATAAATTATTATTTTTTTTAGATATCCAAAGTTATACGGGACATTATTGTGTTAATCCGGCAGTAAGTTATTGTATAAAGTACTAATAATTTACATGTTTAGAAAATATTTAACATACAGTTGAGGGTTCTCATATTAACAAGCTTTTGTCTTTAGACTGCCTAAGGTTTGTTAGGTTTTTGTATATATTTATATAACGTAGTGTATTATGTACTGTAGGTAAACGTGTACACATAACAAAATGTACGTACAATGATATTTAAAAGTTTCGGTCCTGTAGCAAACTTGATTACTTTATTTTTGTAATTTATGAGTTTACCTCTTGGAAAGAAGTAACGAAAAGACGCGTCCTGGTAGGAGGTTTGAAAAACTTCGTCATCTCACAACAAAGGTACGAAATATCTCTCTTAAAATGGTCCCCTAAAAGTGTAGTAGGCGTGGAAAGAAAATAACAAGTGTAAATTTTTTGTAACATTCTTGTTTTATATAACACTAGATAGACAATATAAAATATATGAAGGGACAGATAAACATGAGCTACTTTGAAGAGTATAGTGTCACGGCGTATTTTTAGTTGAACCCTGATCTTTTTCTTTATATCATTGAATCAAAATTCTAAACAATCTGGACTAGTCATTAAATATTATTTAATGAAATGTAAATCGCTTGAGAGAGACTAAAACTATAATGAGGAAACCGCTATGTAATCTATTTTATCCGTCAGTAATGATTTATGTATGGAGTCAATTATAATGGGAGTTGGTAAAATTTGCGACAGGTGACAGAATAGAAAGATAAAGTCAGAAGAAATGGAAAAATCTGGGGATTCAAAGATAAATAAAGATATGGCCAAACGCGCAGGCACAGTAAACTTGATCCTATGTTAATGTTGAGGGATTTGGCGGTCGACTGACATTCCGTGCGAATTGTACTCCCCGGGGAAATCTAACACTGTCTTGCCTCTTCTGCTAACTCGGGTAACAGTTTGTAGTAGTCGGAAAATGTAATTATAAGTGGAATTGACATGAGACAGTCTAGTTGTTTTTACAAAGAAACTCACCATTCGATTTCAGTACTTACAGAGATATTATATCTCTGTACAATTGTTTAGTGAATCGATATAACCATAGTCAACACACTTTGCAACTAAACCAGGTTGTCCAGAAACCAAAATGTCCGTTCAACCTTGTACGTACAAACAGACAAAATAATGATATACGAGAATGGATACTGTTATTCTAAACTGCTAGCATAGTTTCCTCCTGATTCCCGATTTACTCAGATTTCATATTTTACTAAATTGCGCCATTTATGCCTATATTTGGCATTGGGATGTGTATCGTGCACGTTGACGTTGAGCGATAGACAAACTTGGTTAGATCATTTTATAAGGCTCCGACCTCTTCGTCACTGGCTCACCTGAAATAATCGTCATTAAAATCTAATTTTATCCTATCCAAAGCGGAAAAGATCCTATCTGAAACGGAAACAATTAAAGCAAATCTCTTTCACTTAATAGACAAATAGTATATAACCTTGCTAATGTAATGTATCCGTATTTCTACGTTGAACAGGAACCGTGAAGCAAGTCAAGGCTGTTGACATACGAGTGACACGTGTCTCGACGCGTGATAACGTGTGCAAGTTAATCCCTCGACAATAAGGAAACGAAATATGGATGTTTTTAAAATTACCGATAAATTTTATTTTTATTTAAAAAAATGTTCTATGTTATTCTTATATTATGATTTTGAGCATATTTCTATTTTTCAGCAAAACTGTACAACCAATAACTAAGGTCATAAATATAATATGTATATCAGTCTTGTGAATATGAATGTTAATGCACTAATCGCAGTTGTAACATACTTTGCTTTTAAAATTACCTATCGCCGTTTAATTAAAACGCATTTTTATCCTTTTAGGTAAAACAAATGAAGGTAGTAAGGTGCAATAGAGCAAATAAAATTGAAACTCCATTCAAACGTTTCTAAAAAACTTGGTAGTACCCGAGTCTATCGAATATACAAAGTATCAAGAATCACGATAAGTTCACAAGAAACTTGTAAGCACGCGCCGTGTATGCGAAGGAAGCAGTGATTTCACACACGATTGCTTCGTTTCCTATTATGTCTCTCCATATATCCGTATAAAAATATTTAAAAACGCTATTTCCTTTGCTTTTCTTATATAAAAAGAGTAGCAAACGAGCTTGCAGCAATCAGGACTGGCCGCTGCCGCCCATTTGCATATGCAATTTCCTTCGCATAAGACTACAAATGGAACTATTAGTGTTTATAGTTCATTTATTAGTAGATGTTAATAAGATTATTAGTTGGTTAATGTTGAAATATAGTATTAAAATCTCTCGTCTTCTACCGTTGTCTATGATTGTCTATGTTGTTTATGTTTTTTTGTTCTTTCTCTTCTTATCTGTGAACTTCACGAGAATAATATCGAATTATATTAGAATACTGTGCGCTCTGTGAAGGTCGCCTCGAACGTACGTAGGACCGATATTATTTGACCTAGCCAAAATTTTCCTTCTAATAACTATATTTTCAATATAGTTATTAGAAGGAAAATTTATAATTTATCAGTTAGTTATATTTTCATAGCATCGGTACGATTCAAGTACAGTATAAAGTTTGTATTGTGTTATATTTCTATTGAAACAGTTTCATTCATCCATCTCTCAGTATGTACTATTCACAGTGACCCTACTTTTGTACTTAGTTAATGTTGAAGCTTTGATTGCTCTGAAATTGAGATGCGGGACATCTTTTCATACCGTTTGTCAACCCCTTCGAGAACAATTAACGAAAAGGTATACTTAAACATTTGCTCTGTATAATCACCAACCTGACCTGTTTACTTTTGGCCAATTTAGAACAATTTCGCCATTCAAATATTAGCACCAAATATTACTAAATTTATTCAAAAATGGCTGGTCTCTTGGTCTACTGGTTGGAGACTATGACTGCCAAGCCGGAGGTCGTGGGTTCCATTCCCACCCAGAATAAGCTTTTTTTTGATTAGAACATTTGTTTGTTCCGTCTGGGTGTGATCAAAATGTCTATAAAAGTATTGTATAGTATGTATGTAAAATGTAAGTTTATCAACTGTCTAGTTACCATAGTTTAGGCACAGCCTAGTTTAGGCCTGTCATTCAATTAGATATTTATACACTTTGAGGTAGCACTAACAACTAGATGTATCAACATTTCAAAATGTAAACATATATTGGACATGGGAACGGTTTGCACATTTCGTGTTTAACAATTGACTCGGAATCAACAAAGATTCGGGTTTTCTAAGCTTAGTGAGATATCTTCCCTTCTTTTGTTTGTCGTTCCTTTCTGTGTCTTTCATTTCGTGTCGATAAAATATTCTGAACCAACAAATAAAGCTTACCGGATTAGCGTATACCAAATAACACTTGCAAATGTCGACGACAACGTTGCGCTTTATCTGATAAATTGAATGAGCGTGAGCACCAGCTGTATGAGAACCACGTGAATAATCTTGATCCTTTTTACAGAAGTCTAGAGTAATCTAGTTCCACGGTGATATATGAAATCGACTTATCACGAGAATTACTTACGTTCTTGGTTCTCTTGGCTGCTAAGACACTAGGTATGAACTCGACAAGAATAATAAAACCAATTTGAAATTTCTTACTTATATTATGTTATATGTACGTTTTAAGTTATCATCCATAGTTAACATATTGTGGTAACACAATGTAATGTATTATTGAAATATTTCTCTTGGTATCTAAAACTGTGCGTAGTTTTTTTTTCAAACTTACTTCAAATATAAATATTGTTTATACGTAAGTAGAAATAATAGCGTTAGTTTGGCATAAAATTTTATAATAGCAAAGAGACATTCATCACCGTGAAGTGAATTTAAAAATTCCTGGACAACTTTGTTTTGATAAATGAAGCGACTACGAAAGACCACGGCGAGAAGTTTGAATAATTTTGATTTAATACCTTTACAAAGTTAGTCTAAATAATGTAGTCCGTGTCCGTTGCTAGTACGGTGTTAAAGTACTTGAAAAATGCTTACGTTTCGCGTGTTCTACAAAATTTATATAAAAAAAAGAAATCAAGTTGGGGCTAAACAAAGCTATAATTTTAAATTCTGAAATAAATTTTAGCGTGATTCGTGTCAGAGGCTCAATTTACTGGAACTAATAGCATTAGTCACAGCCCAAGGTTTTCTGTAAATACAAAAATTCCGGTGAGGATCACTTTGCGAGTTGTTTTGTTAAATTGCCTGAGTATGAAAAATAGGGAGTGATTTGGATAATTTTGATACCTTGAAGCACGAGGTCAGTACGTTTTCACTGTAATAAATAACGTCAAATTGTCTAACAAACTTAGATAACTTTCCGCCATGAATTCTAATAGTAATATTTGAAATTTAAGCAAATGTCCATATATCAATTATTTCATTTATTTCAAGAACAACCTTTAATAAACTTACATTACTGTATGTATTCACTCGTGTACCAGCACTTAAAGATATTAAAACGAAAAAAACATATTTAAGAGTAACTTTGCGTGTCGTCTTGATAAATCGTTTGAATGTGAAAGATCGTGAAGTGGTGGTTGAATAATTTTCATACTTCGAAAACGAGGTCAGAGTAATCTAGTCCCACTCTGACATATGAAGTCAACATGTCACTTGCGGGACCAAAGTATGCTGGTCTTGATATTTGCGTCGATAAAACATGCATAATGTCCAATTTCAATTTCGGTTCAGTTCTAATAATTTATATCAATAGCCCATTTACATTTTTTACTTACAGGAAAATAAAATGTCATGTCATTATATTAATCATAGCTATTGTCATGCGTGTTGTAATGATATAATGATGTGTAATTCGTGATCGTGGTGCGTGATTTCCTCTAGACATTCTTAACAGTGTAACTTCCGTAGATTTGTCCTCATGAAACAAGGAAACGTATTTCTATTGTCTATGTCTGTAACATTAAATAAGATGATAACTGTAATACTATACCTACATAAATAATAACTTATTCATTATATAAATATATTATTATGTATATAAGTTATTATGTATTATAATTAGTTTATTACTATTATCAGTGACCTGTAGAGAAAACATAACATTCTATATTATACGATTTAATGTCAAGTTTTGTTTTACTCACATTCCTCTGTGATCTGCATTTCGATCTTGTCGAGATCCTCGATCTCGTCGTCGAAGTCTGTCTGTACGGTGACGTCGCGCGTGTACTGCTGCAGCGCGATGACGTCAAAGGAAGCCCGTTCGTCGGGGCTGGGTGCGCGCGGGCTCAGCTGTGGGCCCCCCGGGTCCCGCGCCTCGTGCCGCGCGCGCTTGCAGGCAGCGCAGCCGCATAGCGAGCCGCGGACTCGCAGCAGCCACACTAGCCCGAACAGCGCCATCCACGTGGTCATGCTGCGACCACCACCATAACACTCGCTCTCACCGATCGTCACACTCGCGACCAATTATAAAATTATGTCACATCTCGCACTTTCCCCGCATATATCACTACACATTTACAGTATGATTTCAAAGTCTACATTTCACAACGTGAATCAGCGTTTTAAATCGTTACGTCATGTTTGACCTTTGTAACGTTAGGTTTAAAATTATTTTCTGCTCTTTTTCAGCGTTAACACCTACATTTTTTTTTGCATAGGTTGGATTTTTTTTCTATGGTGATAATATAATTATTTTCTTGGTTTCAACTATCGTTACTGTTGACCTACCGACTTATCGTTTCATGGATATTAAGTTTAACAATTAAAATAAAATTTGACTGCGATCCCACCACAACGATGAAAAATTAATGATGTGCACTAAAACTTAAACCTCATTTTTGAGATATTTTTTAGTTGGTGAAAAAGTTAGTGTTAAAGGATTTGAAAAAATAGATACTTTATAAAATTTGTTACTTAGAACTACTGAAGATACGCGACTCTATTCATAATATTATGGTTCATTTATACTTCCTTCGTTCAACACTTAAAAATTTTTGCATTCGAAATGTGGCATTTACATAATCCCAGTAGGGTGCAGTTGCAGATGTATTGTTAAGTCTACACGCCTTGTCTGGAAGTTTCAAGTTTCGCTACCAATGTTGTCTAGTACGCGACCGAAATATTTTATAAGAGACGTCAAAGATTTATTGCACGAATCATCCATTCGATCGCTGTCATTAGTCTCAAGTTTAGTTCGCAAATTGACGTTAAAATGTACAAGCTTTTCAATGCTACAGTATAAAATACGTCGATTAATAATTGGTTATTGCTTATTGCGCTTAACATATATGGTAGGTACGTTTCTAAAGACGTAGCATATCTTGTAAAAGGAATTATTTCTTATCTAATTAATTACCAAGACCAGTACTGTAAATGTAATGTAATTTTGTACTTTATAGTATCTTAAAGTCAAAATTTCATTAGCGACCTTTGTGGTCAGTTGGTGTATTTGCGAATTTTATCTCCAGTGTGACTTATTTCCGAGTCAAGTAGAAGGCCATGCCGCGTATATTCCCATGATATGAGAGACTCGATAAAATGACTAATGGCGTCTATAAATTGCAGCGTCGAGATATAAATGACAGTCCTCGCGATGGAGGACTCATGAAAAATATCAATTCGTTAGGAAGGATAAAGAATTGTACCTTTAATATAACAATAACAAAGATTAACGTTAAGTATATATTAGTATATATCATAGTTGATATACTAAGAAAATAATAGACATTTTTCAATTGTTTTCAGCATACAAATACTTTTCAAAAATAGATAAAAGCATTTATTTGAGAGGATCTTTTTACATTTTACTAAACGTAGAATTTTTTGATGTTCTTCGGTTATTTTAATGTGCATCAAGAACAAATGAATATTGCTGATATACAGTTTGAAACACCCAAGAGATTGCCCATTGAAAAACTTAGAAATTGTCACGGTTTACTGAAAATATAAAATTCGGAGACGTAATATCAAATATTAATTAATTGGTTCGGTAACGCGTCCCTCGTCTGAAAACCCATTATAAATATTAATACAATCTGCCTTCGTGTTGAAATGTACAAAATTACATATTAATGATCTGTGTATTTAGGTGGGGGTGTTTGATCTGCGTGTACTGCTGTTTCAATCAAATTATTTCTGTTATAAAGTAGATTGATTGGTTTAGTACACTAATTATACATAACATATACAACGTAATATCTTTTTCATTTCGAAATCAGTAAAGTATTCGATTGATACATATATCTACACACAATATATATGCATAAAAAATATGCATATTACTTTTTAAGGATTTACAATACGGGAGATGCTAGCGAGACGGAATGAATTTCGAAGTTGAATAAACTGTATAAAAGAGAGTAGAGTAAGACAGAATTCTTATAACAGCCGGCAACAGACCAAAGGGTGTGTTTTGTTTCAAGTTAGCTATATGTGTATAGGGCAAGGTTTGTAGAAAAAAAGTCTAATTTCAAATCAAAACATCTCTATTTTTGACTTGAAATTAGACTTTTTATCTAGAGCTATCTATGTATATCTTTATCTCATTTCTTCTTATATTCGTTGAAGTTCACAAAACGATAGCAAATTATTGTTAACACATTTATATAAATTATTTAAACGTACGAAATTGAAAGTTTAAGCAAAACTCAACGTGCAGTTCTTTAGCTCAAGCACTATGCGTTACTGCTTCGTGACTGCAAGGGTGCGTATTAGAACCATCCCCCTCCAACTAATACACTTTATTGTGTAATGTGTGTTGAACAACCGATTTGAGCATAATCTAGTGAACGTTAATAAACTACGTGTGTGTATTGATTAGCGGGTATTTGTACACAGACGGGTTAGGGTTTATTTGCTCCTCGGACGGTTTTTGAAATTACGACCTGCCGATAACCAATAACGTAAAGAATTACCAAAGCAATTGTCAATAGCCCATGCTGTTTATGGAAACGGAAGGTAAAGAGAAAATGGAAAATTGAAATTAAAGAGTAAATGTTTTTTGTGATACTATACAAGGTTTTCTTATCCTGCACACCAAGTCTAAAGGCTAAACACAAAGACGATTCCGGGTCACATGGGCTTATGGCGCTAATGAGACAGGTGATGCAGGTAAGATGAGAACGCCGGAAGAGAGAACCGGGTGTCGTGATACGCCTCAAAAGAATCCTTTGTCCACTAGTGTAACGGAAACAGCTGATAACATAATGATAATGACTATTGCAGGCGAAGAAATTATGCGGTGTTTTTAAACATTTCCAAGGGCGCTTTTTGACAAGGCGCTGTTGGAATAAAGTTTATATTTAAAAAATTACAAAACGAAAGTACGACAGCATATTACAAGTTCACTACATCATAAAATAACACTATATATGCAAGAAATGTCATAGACATTTGCATGAACTCGACTTGACGTTCTCTCATTGAGCAATTTGCATTAATGACTGTAAATGTGAGACGTAAGTAGGCAATTAAGATGAGTGCATCATTAACCCTTAAGAGGATGCATCTGAGTCTGCTTAGAAAATAGTGAATGAGTGAGGGATAAGATAAGCATGTTTTAAAAATGACATGTATGCTACTCGTATATGGTGTAAAAGATGCAAGCGGGCTTTTTAGTTCCTACTTATATTTACATTGTTACCGCAGTTTTCCATGATCCAAGAGTTACGCGCCTATCTTTTCGGAATCTAAGGATATATTAGTGGTTTCCACTGTTCTGCTTATGGGTAGTTGTTGGAACTTTTAAAGCCATCCTGCATGTTTGCGAAAAGGTTTAATTGTCTCTGTGTTACCGTTATGAAACACTTTATAAGGACCAATCACCGACGCACTCTCGGAAGTACGGTAATTATATGTGGCAAGAGGTCGCTATACCCTGAATATTCCACAGTCAAAGCATACATAATTTTCATAATACTTGTTGCACAAAGCAACTGGTTATTAAAATAAAATACAATGTTAAATTATTTCATTTTATAAACATAAGGGATTATTGTGAATTTTCATTTTGAGTTCTAAATTATTTCCAGCTGATGAATGAATATTTAACTGTGTTAAAAAAAAATTTGTTAACACGAAAGCACTGACGTTAGGTTGATACAAAAATGTAATCGTAAAAATTTAATAACAGTAGTTGTTTATTTACTTTGAGGCGTGTCTTATTATATAGAAATAAAACAGTCAAGCGGATAAATACCTAACCAATTAGTGATATCAAAGAAAGGTTCGAGATGAGCGGTGGAATTCAGTACTGAAAATTTAGATTAATTGGTATTTCAAAGGTCGCAACCATACTAATTAAGTTCGGTGTCTTATAGTAAAATTGAAGTGGAAGCGTACTTAGACGTAAAGGTTCCTGCCTCTAAGCGTATTACAGAACTTAATTTGATACATATGTAGGTATATACATATAAATATATTTTTTTCATGCTCAGAAACACTTAAAATAATTTAAAAAAAAACTTACTGAAATAAAATCAGAGGAGTAGAAAAAAGTTTTAATTGACGTAGTATAATCTAATATTTATAAATCGAAATACGCCAATTTCAAGTAATAACCAGTTAATACAATCATGCTGACTCTAACGAAACTTTGTTAGCATAAAATTTTAGCGTGACGAGTAAGTTAAAAACACAGTTTTTATTAAAATGAAAATTAGGTAACCCATTTTAATAAATACCGCTTCTCATCAATTCATTAGCGACCACCACCCAGGGTGTGATTAGTTCTGTTAATAAGTTGCTTGAATGCATTGTTCTGTTACGAGTATGTTAACGTAAGCAATAAAATACCAGGGACATTTTTTCTAAAGGCACGATAATTTTTCTAAAGAGTCTCGGCGTCTCATAACGATATTACAACAGACTTTACAAAGGAACGTTATCTATTTTCCTACTGCGGACGAGTAAGTCTGTGATAAATTTATATTAGAAACCATATTTCGTTGTAAATCAACAATAACTTCGTATCTTATAACGAAGTAATGTTGAACAGTTATTATAATAAATAATAGTTTCATTTCAGTATTTATTTTTATGAAAATTATTTACACTTGTGCCTCGTTGTAAGGATTAGATAATATAATTATGGAACATTTACCGATCATACCGCCAATGTAACTTACATAATTATGTAAAGTTCGACACTAATACAAAATCCAAAACCACAAAATAGTTTTTATTATTCTCAAGTCAGTGCTCATGTTTTCTTCAATTACTGTTATTTATATTAGGATTACGAAAATTAGGTGAATGTTTATTTGTACTAACACAATATAATGTTGGACGCAAACCACACCACACCAATTAATTCGATAATTGCTTTGATTGAACCAACATGTTTCGTAAACAGCTAATATTTAATGCTTCAAAGAAAAAAAATTTAAATCCCCGTATATTTTTATATTAAAACATGTACAATTTTTATACATTATATTCAACTTAAGTAGTATTCTTGGTGATAACATTTTCGCTGTCAAACTAACAAAAAAACTTGAGAACATACTCAAAATTAGCATAAGATGCAATAACAGTACATAGGTATAGGTTATTACTACTTGTAGAGAACAGATGGAGTATTCAAATTCTAGTGAAATTATTCATAAAGGGAGGGCCCCGTACTGAGCGTACCGCCTGTTATAGAGGCTCGATAGTGCCAGCGGGTTACTGGGCCCCTAAATCAGGCTGTGATGCTTAAACTCAATGCTAACTCGAGAACTAATGAAATAACGAATAACAGTCGCGCCTATTTTTCTAAGGGATAGGGATTTCCCAAGGCTATGCGCCTAACAAACGTCTATCGCATCTTCTACTTTAATCAAAATTCTCACACTGGCTCGTATATTAAGACAATGTCCCTTCAATGTAAACACGAAAATAACACTGCAATATGTTATCAAATGAGTTAATAGCTACCAAGTAAAATTTTATCGGTAACCTTCATTATTGCGGCAACAGGAGCGGTCAAACAACCGAATCAATGGTAAATGCGGTTTTACTTCTTCGGAATCTGTTAAAAGTAATTCTTATCTCAATACATTGCACCAATCAGAGAAGAGATGTATATGCCATACGCATAATAAGTACGAAGAATGCAGTTTCCCCGGAGAGAAAATAAAAGCGTATTTTAAAAAGTCAGCTCGAGAAATCATATTTTCCGGGAGAACCCTGAAATATACAAGCCTAATACATTCTGCAATTAAATAAAT
The DNA here is from genome assembly GCA_018245675.1 of Agara michaeli. Classification (NCBI taxonomy): domain Eukaryota; kingdom Metazoa; phylum Arthropoda; class Insecta; order Lepidoptera; family Hesperiidae; genus Agara; species Agara michaeli. Next base: position 21,316 of record DWDX01000325.1, read on the forward strand.
TGAAATCCGCATCTCAGTGTTTGTAGATGTCGTAAGTAGTTTAAATTAAAAGCCTGATGTACATATGTACCATTTTAAAAGCTCATTACATCTGTAACAATATTCGTTGCTTTGTGCATTACTTTTTTCCAACAATATATACCTCATGTAAATCTGCGGCTATGCGGCAGTGAATGCCGTGAAGATAAGCAATCGGATTAGGCTTTTTCCATTAGTCTCAAACATGTATTATTTGGTCAGTAATTCTAAGCGGTTTAAAACAGATTTTTAGAGCGGAATCCACGTATTTTTATTTGCAAATTACTTAGCCATAATACATGCTTTTCCTCGTTCATTAATATTTATGCAAAAATGAACTGTGTAACTTGTTTTAAATTATCCAAAACGGGCGAACAAACTGTACATTTACGTCTTACACAAAATCACTGTAACTGTAAACTTGATGTATCACAATTTGTATATCAATACAATTTTTACAATACTATTTTGTGCGCGAATTAGTTCTCTCGATAACGGCACGCGATCGCATCAAGAGTGCTGGGAGGAGGGACGTCTCACCATCCCCGTATCTCGGTAGGTACTGAATGTCTATAGGGGTGACTATACGCATGCGGGGTTGTGGGGTTCTACCCTAAACCCTGATGAGCACGCGGATGTTTGATAATTAAACCCAACAGTTAAACGATTTAGAATTTTCACCGACGTGTTTACTTTTATACCGATTTGATTAACACGTACAAAATCAGTGCGAAGTGGACGGTCATTTAGTACACATATTTGATTTCGCCATTTTATATAAAAAATAAACATTAAGTACCAATGTAACCTTGCACGCCAGCTTAAAACTCATTCTGGAATTAGTATGTAAATCAGTATAACCGCAGACTCTTAAACTAATATCAGAACATTCAATTGTTTCTGTATAGAATATAGTTTGTTTTTTAAACAGACGATATTATTGTTACCGTATTATTAATAAAATATTACTGAAAGTTATGAAATACTACAACAACTATTATTCTTTGATTCACTTTGCAAATATTATTATTAATGTCCAAAATTCATGAAACACTGAGATTGTAGATCAAATACACAATTCACGCGTTGTATATATTTATTTACGAAAAACAACTTGTCTCAGCTAGAAATAACTACGAAAACACATATACAAAGTGAACTTGAAGACTAAATCCTTGAATAATTGCATGTAGTTCCACTTAGCATAAACTTAACGGATCTCGGTACGTACGTACTTTGAAAACTTTCATTAGATCATTTAAATAGAATATGTATCTTAATTGCAATAATCTTTCTGTTCTGATCGCATTATCTACCTCTGTCACGAAATTTGTAAATAAGTCACGAACTGTTTACCAAAATAAACGTAGAGCCGGAAACTTTTTTAATTAATTATCAATAGGATGTCTAATTAAAGTATCTAAGCGAATAGCGTCAGTGGTGAACAAAACCTTATCTACTTTCAAAGCTCTCAATTTAATTAACAAAGTCAGGAAGAGAGTTACTAACAATTAATTCTCTGAATAGTTTGATACTGAATCCAAGACTTCCGCTTAAAACAATTTGATTGTACCAAATATATTTGCTATGTGCCGTTATTGTAAACAGTGTAAAGTATTGCAAGAAATAAATATTTCGCAATCGACGCAACAAATTTCAAGCTAAAGAAAGTAACTTGTAGACGAAATCAGTCACCGCGAGATATTCAAACTGAACTATAAATCACGAAATAGATCACAAGCACATTTCCGCGCTACTTTATTGAGCAAACTTAAAATGTTTTTCTAAGTTTTCTTTCAGCGGAACCGGCGTTATATAAAAGTTTTTATCAAAACACGATTTGGCAAGCGTTTCCAAATGGCGCCGTTGCAATTTACATAATAGTCAGTCTAATTAATGACATTTCAAAGCAAACGAAAGCTTTGAAAGCTTTATACTACTGTTAGATAACAAATATACGGTATTCGAATATATTTAGATACTTGTATGTATATGCAGGTATTTTCTAGTGGCTGAACAAGACATTGCATGTTTTAAGATAAAATCCCGATTATGAAACATCACATTACATTATAGAAATAAAATATAGGTTACTTATAATTTGTATAGTTTATATTATATTATTGGAGAAATAATTTTATGTAGAGTTGAAGTAGGTAGATTTACCCAGGAGAAAAGCCACTATTTTTTAAACAGCTGTTTCCATAAAATTGTACACTCAAACCAAGACGACACTAGAATATAATAAGGTATTTTAAATATTGATCTAAGTACATTTTTAATAAATTGCAGCTCGAGCTTTTATTTGCAAGCCACTCTAGTGCACTTATTTATAAAAGCCTCATGTTGTGTAGACGTTTTTAGTTATAATTATGTGTCTTCTTTACTTTTTTCTACGAGTCTCGAGTATAATACCGCAACAGACTTAGTTTTCAATTAGAAATACCTAAAGGAGAACATGTGATGTTCAAAAGCGTCGTGGTTCCTCATATGAAATAATAAACGAATATGCATTTGATCACGAAAATTTATGTCATTAATTAATTTTGATTAAAACAGAGCTGAGGTATTTTAAATAATTGAGAAATTACTGAAAAGGAAAATGCAATAATTGCATCTGTGTTTTCGCCGTAAGTGTAGTGGCTACTATCGCTGTCGTCTGTCTGGGGTCGACCGTTGCATGCTTGAACACGAACGTCTGAAGTATCAAGTGGCGTGAACGCGTGATCCTACGTTTCCCACATGTCAACGACATGTCAAATAACGAGCTTTTTCACTTTGCTAACCGTCTCGTATTCAGCACTTCCTGACATTCAAGTACATGCGAAGCAAAGTTCGCATTGAGGATATATTGGGAAGTTTTGAAAGGCAGTATATATTTTATGTACATTTTCTTAAAAGAAATCGCCATATAAATAAATACATATCCATGCTACTCGAAGATCCATGATTAGGCGATCGTTTATTGCAGAGCGCCGTGCAGCAGTCGTAAACCGCAGTCGTTAGTTTGCTTATTCCCATATGTGAATAACTTATCGATATTCAGGGCCGGGTTGTCGAAAAGGCAATGACTTAGGAATATATACGGAGATGTAATGTTGGAAACTCAATCTAATACTGCACACCAATACTCACTTCTTACCTAAAAAATCTTCCGCGAAGCCTTCATTAATCGAATGAATCAAATATTTGTTATTGCTTGCTACAGCGATTACGCATATAAGGTAAAAGGTACTTGTGGGTGATAATAATAATACTTGGGGATAATTTGACACACGGATATCTGATTCCAAATTAGGAAATTGAATGTCTGTGTTATTTTAACCGGGCCGCTGATAAACATACGTGTATAGGTACGTGTTCATCCGCTTTACCTGTCAGGATCTCTAATCAGACTAAGAGGCCGGCTTTACATAGATAGCTATTATAACAAAGCATCCTACCGCATTACGGTCGAGCGCAGGCAGCGCCACCTCGGTGGACATAGACGGCCCCACAAATAAATTTAAATAATTCTTACAATTCCTAACAGAACATTGGTATAAATTTCTAACAAATACCCAGTTTCGAGTCTTTAAATATCAACATCTCCGGTACTCGCTGGATATCCATAAATCTTTAGCGAATTCCCGCCAACGCAGAGCGTTGTTTTCTGACAAGTTTATTTCCGGGACAAGAGTGATGTAGTGATTCTGATACAAATCTGCAGAAAAACGCTTTCGCCATGCTACTATGTATTTAAAATGGTTCTCTCTCGTTCGCTCTATAGAATCCACTAAGAAATGGAAAACGAGATATTAAGTCTAATGGAACGAAAGTACGGACGGTGTCATTAGGAAAATTTGAATTTTGAGCGAGGAATGAAAAATCATTTGTCTACGAGCACAAACTCAATTTTCTCATGGCTGTAAAAAATTTAAATATGCCAATAAAACTGTAAAGCTTACCAACGCGAGCCTGTAACTTATAGTCAGATTACCATAACTTAGTTTAGCGGCCGATGCAAATCGCTGCTAAATTTCCCACCCATCTGCATGTCTGGCGTCCGAGCAAAGTGCTAGATGGGAATTTATAATGTTTTCATCTTGAAATATCTGTGAATTTTATTATCTTCTCCATAAATATTAAACGTCATTCGAACTGCTATCCAATTGAAGTTTGTTCAAATAGTATCTGGATAACAGATGGATTTATCTACAGTATGGTAAAAATTGCATTAAAAGCTTAGAAAGTTAAAACTTTTGTAAAGGGTCGAAATGATTGGGAATATAAATTTATAGCTTTTATTAATGTCTTAACGTTAAGTTCACCTTTATAATAATGTAATAACCGGTAGAATAGAATAAATAAGCAAAAGTATAGATGGAGCCAAAAATACTAAAATGTGATTTCATAACAATATAAATATCAGGACAATAATTTAAATATTCTTATACATACGTATGTATTTAATAGAAATCATATTTTTTCTCTAACAAAACAACTAAAAATCTACAAAACTAATGCTCTACTGTTTATTATATTCACACATGAATCGATATCTTGTGATTAAATTAAAATTTATTTATAGAACAAATTAAAAACTTCTTAAAACTGTTGAAATCAAATGTATCAAGCATGATGTAATAATTTGGAGTTACCCTTTCCATTATTAATTGTACTTAGACATAAGATGCCACGGAATAGGTATAACAAGGTTATTATGAAACAATATAATCATACCCTTGTGAATAAGCCGCTATTAAGGCATCTTCTTGCCGCAAAATTACAAGGTTTGAATGTCATATTAATGTTTCTGCGTAACATTTAGAATCCGCCGGCTTAATCTCAATGTTTTGTCTTCCTATATACTCGTATGTGCTAAAGAAAAACCTTGAGACGTATTTCAAAATAAATAAGGTCCTGCCTTTTACAAAATAAGGTATTTAAGTAATGTTATAAATAAAAAAGCATTTAAATAATTACACATATTTGACGTCCTCGTCACTAAGAATTTTTTGACTTCTAAAAATCTATCCTGCTCTTTTGTTGCTTTCCAAAATACTTTTGACATGACTTATCCACAATTTTAAAACTAAAATCATAATCTATGGATGGGACTAATGATTGGTTTGACTGACCTTTTGGCCTAGTGATTGGAGACCCTGAATCTTTAAACTGGAGATCGTGGCTTCGATTCCCACCCAGGAAAAACATATTTTATAATATTTTTATGCCAAATGGCAATTTTTGGGGAGGCCTATGTCCAACAATGGACGTGCGTGAGTTGAAATAATGATTACGAATAGCACATTCCAATAAGTAGGTATGGCAATATTTTTGTTTTAATCTATTTAGTCAAACCTAAAAACATTTTACACAAAACATAGGTATGGTATTTTCGGTATTATGAGATACTCTGTTTTTTTTTGTTTTTTGTTTTTTGTTTTCTGTTCTCTGTTTTCAATAAACCTTTGATCCAAATATATTTACGAATGAAGTACAAACAAGTTTACCAATGATGTTTTCACAAATTTCACTGCTACGGAGATTACACGCATTAAAAGGTAACTAGCCCGTTCAAAGTTTAAGATCCAATAGTCTTCTAAAGTTTTCAAGATCCCAATACTCTTCAACAAGGGCGAACGAATGACAATTTAACATTCCGAGCACATTAACGAAAATGTTCAAACCTGTCAGAAAATCTGGTACACGCCATTCCTTTCTTTATCACATGGCTTAAGCTGACGAGAAAACTGTATTTTCTTTCCATTTTTAGTCGGTACTAAGTTCTTATTATTCCAGGAATCTGGAACCATCGAGGCAGTAACGCTGCAGAGGATCAGTGACAGTCCAGTGACAGGCAGCCTCAATAAGTGAGCGATGAGTTATGTTGAATTTGAATATGCGACTTTTATTGTATTCGCAGGAGCAATCTTTTCCGCACGAATAGGAGCGACAGACTTTCTGAAAGAGGATTGAAAGATTGATGCCGTCGGGATATATTAATCGAATGAAGATTATTTTACAATATTTTTCATATGGATTCGTTTAGCTATATTTTTATAAATGTGTAATCTTGATTGTCCCTTTGATACAGTGGTTAAGCGAGGTTTCAATTCCCATCGGGCAAAAATTATTTATGTGTTGAGTTAGTCTTGACATAAAATTGTCTACAAGCTACTAAGTATAACATCACCCGTCTGATTACCATAACACAAAGAATTGTTTGTGCTGTATTATTGTTTAATTTAATTACCACTATTAATCTACTCTCTTTTTCTTAACAAAGTGTCACTAACTAACACTACCTCGGAAACTACGCTCGAAGTAATCACATGATTCTGTTAACGTACTTATAAAATCTGTTTTTACATTAGTTCACTTGTAATTTATCAGATTATTTGCTCAATATTTATAATAGGCGCTTTGCATATACCGTGCATGTCATACGTAATACGCTCTAGAACTCTCACTTCGTTAAAAGTGTATAGGTCACGGATACCGATACACAAATGCTTACTGTAAAAAATCCTTTGAAATTGAAGTGCGCACAACTAACTTGTTGCAAGACGTAATAAATTAAATGAATGTGTAAGTTCTGCGCTTGTATATATTTTCATTATAAACGTATTCTGGACAAGTTGACATTCAATTGGTAATATAAATTTGTTTTATTGACAGGAACATGTCTTACGAATGAAGAGTAGCGAGTTAAGATTTGAGTGAACACACTATAATGTTAACATTTTTTAATGAAAAATAATCGTGGTACAATATTATATAGATCTGGGTAGAATCAACTGTGTCTCTAATCATAGAAAAAACTCGGTCACTGAAGTTGTAAATGATTACAATTTTATAGATAGTGTTATGCTTAGATGATATTATACGAAGGTTTCCTAAATGTACCTAAATATATTAAGGTAATAAATACCTTTATTGTTTCATTATCTTTAGTATATGCATGTTTAACGGAATTTTCAATGACAATTAAAAAACCCACTCAACCGCGACCTCGAAATTTATAATAGGTGATAAAATGGGGAATAAGACAAAAATAATCTGTATCTGTATTTGGGCATTTTATTACATGTATAAGGAAGGTGCTAAACTGTTATGCATAAAATGTTGTTAGAACGTTTATCATATTTTGTGCATGAAGGTTCTTTTCAAGGAAACAGTTTTTCTAATATTTCAAATTACTTTTGTTCTTGGTCTACAAATTGGGATTATAAGAAAGTGCAAAATATTCAAAATAAATCTATATCCATATGAGTAAAAATACCAATACTCAGTGGAACCATTCACTAAACAGTAAACAAGAAAATATTTGCAGCAAGGAATAAATCAAACAACTTAACGCAGTTTAAAGTTTAGAAATAATATTAGCATTAGACTGAAGTCAAAACAACTTCGCAGTGCCGTAGAACAGAAACAGATTTAATGAAACAGGTTGAGATATCGAATTTGAACGCAAACAAAAATTTAAATGTTGCAAACGAGTTTGGGTTAGAACTAATCTTATCTTATGGGATTCCAATCCTCTTATCTGTTTGGATGTGTACTACAGCTTTATTTAAAGTTTCCTATTGTTATATTTATGTTAAGTTGTAAGCATGATCAATTATTACCGATTTGATAAAAAAACCTATTATAAATAAAGTATAAAATAGTACCTAATTTAGCCGCTCTATATATTGATATCAGGGACATAAAGCTACAAGCATGTGGAAGGGTGCTCTCTTAATCTCTTTACTTTAAATATTTAAAATTATACTTAATAAATCCTACTGGAATTGCCTCGATATCGAATATACGATATAAATACTTTTGGAACAGGTCCAAGAAATACTGTTATAGAAATATTATGACCAAGAAAGTCTCCATCCGGGTATAAGCCCTCTTTCCACTTCACATTTAAAATTAGGAGTCATAACACTTTAAATTCCATTCCCCTAACGACAGATGGAAGCAAACACGGCTTGAATGTCGTTACTGTAACGGAAATATTCAGGAAACGTTTTTGATAATATTATACTTGAAATCCTATTTCATTTTCACTTAACAATAACAATAATAACTGGGTAGATTTTACAAACGTTTATCCGATTCCAAATAAGATG
>DWDX01000326.1:0-29385 GCA_018245675.1 Agara michaeli
AACACCTATTAACTGAATTCACACTAACAGTCCCATCCTACAATCCTATTAGAGGTCGGTTGCAGATGTCCATGGGCTGGAGTGGTCACTTGTGACTGCTGCCAGCTCGTTCGCTACTCTCCTACAATAAAAAAAAAAAAAAAACCTGCTTTACAACACACAACACACACACAACACACACACACACACACACAACACAACACATTAACAACAAATGTTGTAACGTTCATTGATCCATTTATAAAGAAATACATGAAATACTAGGTGGACTATTATTATATCAACAATCTTACATAAGTGTTTTTCATAAATCATCATCCACTTTAGGTTACGCGTACCTACAATTTGTCAAAACTTATTATTGATCTTTTTCATAATAAGATGGAAGTTGAAGTAAACAAATCAGGCTCTTAATATTACACTTCTTCAGTGTATACATAATATTATGCTAATGAAATTCCAATGTACGCCACACTTATGTGTACTTAACGCGTGTAAGCCGCGCGTGTAGAACATCGCAAGTCATGTCACTGTACAATATGGCGGCATAACATGATGAGCGTTGTAATTTAGAACCATTGATGGTTAATACCGGATCCCATAGGCCGATTAGGCAACAGTTGCGGAAAATCGTGAGTGAAATCTACCTACACAACGGCATGATCACGGAGCGCTGTACCAACTAGTGGTAATTAAACACTAATTTGTCTGTAAACGATCGTTTTGTCTTCTTGAACGTCTTGTCATTTGATGTTTAGGAAAACGGTGGAAATCACTCCGACTTACCCAGCCTCAGTAGTTATTATATTCAGTAGTAGAAAATATTTTTCTTGTTATTCTTATTGTCTTGGCATAGGTCAGTTAATTAAGATTTAGGTGATATCGCACATTGTAGAAAATAAGTGAAATTACAGCACATAAAATATGTAAAAAATAGTCATAATTAAAACAAGCGTGCGGTTCTTCTGCAGCCATGACATCGTTACATCTATTTCTACTGTGATAGATTTGTTATTAAAACTAGAATATGCACTATGCACTCTGTACTTCATATGCTGTGTGTCGTGTATTGGTAGCACTGTAGACACAGTAACTTTCTTTTCTGATCTCGTTATCAAGAATATAGCTACTCAATATAGCTACATTATTGCAGGTGCTATTACTGCCTCTATTCATAATGCATAGGTAGGTATTTCGAAAAACACAAATCATTCAGCTTTTGTGGTGAGCAGCCATCATACGGGTAGTGTGGCGAGGCTGTTCCTTTTGTTATGTAAATCGTCGTATTAACCGGCCGACCGACGCTTCACCGATACCCGCTTTACACAACTATTTTGTTTGGACATTGCCATACATTTTCTATAACAGTCAATACTAAGAATAAAATTAAATGGAACTTTACTATTGGAATACTAACACGCAAGCGTATTACAATTCATATCGCATACTCACTTCATACTTCATAATACAGACAAATATTCGTTTATAACTAGAATACTGCGTCATGTTAAACATGTTAGGAACGTGACTTTGTTCAGTTTCTGTAACAATCGTTTGGATTAAACGAAATTTCAGCTCTTGGACGTTGTCGTCTTTGATATTGTGATCTAACTCGTTCCTTTATTTAAATAAAGTACCTACTCATAAATATATTTCATGCTATTATAAGAATACACGGAATAACGTGTAACATTTTCAAGCAATCCTCCTTCAGTTAATTTGGCAGCTAATTTGATGAAATCTGTTGAAAGCATTAAGTGGCGTTTATGTCAATATTTTCAATTTCTTTTTACTTTATGGTAATTTAGTATGTAAAACAGAAATTTGTTTCTGTAATCTGGTATGTAGGTTGTTTAACACACACTCCAGTGGCGATCACGCACGTTGATTCCCTAATAATTACGTGCGTATACCGTACTTCCGATCGATTACTCATGTCGGTCTTGATCACAAGTTGTCGAGTGGCTAGGCCTCAGATATACGAGCTCTCGCAAAGTAAACTTAGTTATGTATACATATGTATGGCGCGCAGTTAGCCGTATCTTACTTGACACCTACTACGGTTATTCCCGTCAATTTCCAGTGACACACAGACCGTTTTCACATATGACAAATCCTTGAGGATATTTGATTGAACTTCTTCAAAAATTGGTAACATTGAAATTTTTTAGAAAAGACAACTTTTTTAACCAGCTCTTTTATGTAGGTCATTGAACAAATTTAACGAATATTAAGTACATATGCATAACAGGTGCTAACGAGAACGTAACGTACCAGTAAAAACACAAAAATTGTCAACGGAACGTTGTTACGATCAGTGACAACGAAGGGCAGAGCACCCGGTGTTAACTTGACAAATAGCGGCGACATATCAGCGAGTCAGGGCTGTCTGCGACTGCTTAAACACCATCTATCTAGTAGATGTAGATAACCAACATCGGCTTCAATTGAAATAACATCCTTGACGACTGAGTTAGGGTTTCAGTGCATATTGGGTCTGCTTAAGTAAAAACTACTGAAGTCAGATAATAACTCCAATCTTATTTGTCTACATGTTTTTGCTAACATTTGAGCAAATTTAAATGAAAATGCAATTAGAGAAAATTTGTTATTATCAGTGAAAGGGAGACTCGAAGTTATTGTTCGCGGGTACCTTCGTCAATCGCTTCCTTTAATTCGCTTTGTTACGAATCTACCATTATTCAAGGAATGAAAGCGCCGACCCTAAAAACAATAGTTCAAGTGATTTATTGTTACAATGACATTCATTTAATAATTCTAAATTCACATCACTCAATCCGTTCTCGTTTGAATGGTTTGTGGTTGGAAACATTAGGGCGGTGCTCCTTGCCAGGTTCCACTGTAACATGAATGCTGCTCCATTCCTGGTGCTGACCAACAGATTCGCAATGTTGAGTTCGAATGACAAGCAATTTCAAGATTCTAGTAGCTAATGCGTTTTATGGTAGTGAAAATGGTTTAATATTGCTTATCATGTTATACTACTATAGGTACTGACCAATCGTCATCTTTTATGGTCATCTTTTATGGTAAAGAGGTACTCTCTTTCATAAACCTTTATGTGAGTGTTTGCTATAGGATGCCTAATTTTAGTATTTCATTATTATACTAAATGCCTACTTACAGTTTTGAATAAAATATATTTTTCGCAATACATTTTGATTAATCTCCTTACAACAGTTGTTCGGAGAAATACGAGATAAATTATAATTCTTGCTCCTAAAGGTAACTAGACCTACAAATAAAACAACATTTCATCATTAGTTGCCTTCAACAGAAAAACGAGGTGGCGTAAACCGTACATTTTTCCATTTTATCATAGAGTTTTTGTTTTTCTGTTAACACTTAACATTGATTTGGACTACGGTTGTTCAAACATATTTATATATTCATATGTATATACCATTTAATTTTTATTAATTTAAATGCGGATACAATATTACGATTGTTTTCTTCCATTAACGTTTGCAGTGCCCTTAATCATAGTGTTAATTTTCTTTTCACAGAAATAACGCTAAAATATTTACATATAATATAGGTGTTCACGTAAATAGAATAGTATATTCATAAAGTTATTACCGATTCGATAGAAGGCCTTGGACAAATTGTTATCTCACGTCACACAAGAGTTTAGAAAGTTATTCACCTCACTTTAGTTTAGGATTCCGATTACCTAGCTTTGTCATCATAGAGATGATCGTATTGTCAATATAGTCAATAATACTCGAACGCGTGGAGTGGTTGTTATTCAAGCATTTGAGATAGTATAACTAATCTAATCACTAAACATATAATATATTTTTTGTTGTATGTGTTGTAATGATGTATTGTGTAATTTATGTGTTGTGATTGTATTATCTTGCCTTGCGAATTAGATCACCCTGTAAGGTTAGGTTAAGTTCTTATTAATGAATAAATAAGTAGATAAATAAATAAATAAATTTATTAACATATCAATGCTTCAACCCTTTAAAAATCTCCTCAACTGTGTACAGTATATCCCTAACAACAACACAAACACATCGCTATTACGGCTTTGCATTTAGTCCGATCCGAGTATTGTTGTTTAAGTTTAGCCATGTTCGAGTTGAGAGCAGAATACCGTCCGCCCACATGAAAACAAACAGATACATAAGCTAGTGACAACAGTGTGCCGGTGTATTGAATGTGTGCACGAACCGCTTCCTTAATGGGGATAAAGGAATCAATGACTCAAGCTAACGACTTAAGTGATATTTCGACCGCAAGGCTCTAACAAAGCTAGGAAAACTTCGTTGACGATGTAGAAGTAATATTATGGTGTTCTGTAAATCAAAGAGTTAAATTAAAAAAAAAAGGGATAAATGAGCTGACAAAAGTTTTTGTAAAAATGACGTCCAGTTTATATTTCATTTGCGTTTCTTTTTTTACAAATTTCTTTCATGGAGCCCAGCATGGTCGAACGATTATACTTATTAGTCAAGTAGTTTAACCGCGACTTCGTTTGTGTGCAATCAGAGTATATCAATAATTCGATTAATCGCAAAATCTTTTTCTGAAGAACTGTACAATTTCTCTAGTACATAATTACAATGCATCTGTTAAGAGTTCTATTTTAATTACCAGTAATATACACAGAATAAATACAGTTTCATAATTAAACGATTAACAAATATTCCTTAAATAAAAATCAATTAAAATAGTTGTAGTGTTTGTGATCTAGTAAACATGACATTGTCTCGAGCACACGGGTGGTGGGGTGACAGTCACGTAGTAGCCACGGGTGAGAACGGACATCACTTGCACACTGGTGTGGTAACCAGCCAATTAACTTATTTAGGAGACACGGAGCACTACAATAGTGTAAAAGCTTTTATATTCACTGCAAATGGCTGTAATTCATACTATTATTATAAATGAGAAAGCAACTCTCGTCTGCCTGTTATGCTTTCACGGAGAAACCGTTATGAAAATTGTGATTGAAATTTAATATGAAAATAGTCTCAATCCTGGTGAAGGACATAGGCAACTTTTTCCACAAATAAAACCTAAATTATTGTCATCACTTTTGTTACTACTTACATGTATAAGTAGTGTAATTAATACCGCGCAGAAAAAGAGTCACGAATACTCCAAATCTTTGTGTATTTTGCAAATAAGGGTAAAACAAAAGGATTATTAATATAATTCATGTTGAATCAGAACGAACGATTCAAACCATTCTTGAAGAGCATAGTAACGGAAATATTACGTCGTATGGAAATATTAAATCCCTCTTAACAAAGTTCAGTTAACACCTATAAAGACGTTATTTTTTCGAAGAAACTTCATAAAAGTTAAGTATCTTAAATTTTTATATGTACTTTGTTACAATATTCAGTCAGATGGTGTCAGGGTTGATAAAGGAAAAGAAATAAAACATGTTGTTTTTTTTACTTTTTATTATTAATTATTTTATGTAATTGTCAGTGTTGTACAACTAAATAATCACAGTTGAAACAAAACGTAACTATGTAGGTATAATAATAATTAATGTCTAAAATAAAATGACGTGCACCTTCTGCGGTGTCGGTGGCTCGCACCTTTCACATTTGTACTGGGGTTGTGTGCTCTGCTGTCTAAATTAGTGTACACGTGTGTACTGGGTACAACGATATAATTGGACATTTAAATTTAAAGCGAAATACTAAGTGCAGCCAGCGTGGGGAGTGCGCTCTCTCTCGTGAAGGATGCCGCAGCGAAAGCATTGCATATATCGCAACCACGGCCGCGACGCGATCTTTATTTAATATGCCGCTTTGCCTTTTGCGTGCGACGTATTGTTATAATTAAATTAGAGCCGACAAGCACCGACGTCGTACGAGCGCGGAAAGACGAAGGTACACGCATTGAGACGACGCAGAGCAGGAAAATAAAACGAAATAAGATATTTTGTGCCGTTCACGCACAATACTGCGGTAGAAAGGGAAGTATCACTTTATCGTAAAACATTTCAAAAAACTTATAAATACAAACTTGTATAAGAATTAAATATAAAATCGGACCGAAACACTATTTACCATAATTCGTCTATATGATTACTGGCAGTGTAATGACAATGATAATGTTACCAAATAATCGTAAAACTTATTCCGTTGACTTGTCACTAACTATCAATCTACTTACACGAATAGTAATTAACGAGCATTGCTTTATTATTGATGACTTGAATATTTGTTTTGGTGCAAACTAGAGGTGTACTTACAATAGGTAGTCGAAGTCTATAATTAAACAACCGAGTCTACAAAATCTTAGGCTTTCAAACGCATAATAAAATCAGTCATTTTAACATAATTCAGTATATTCTATAATTTACACTGATCCTAGTTCGATGTCGAAGTGAGACAGTTTCATAGAACCTGTAATTTATTTAATTATTTTACTATAAATTCTTAAAATTAGCATTAAATTAGTGACTTCTAACGGTTGCATCAACTATCTCACGTCAAAATCGATGGAATAATAATAATAATCTAGCACAACACTCTTAGTACGTTATTGATATTTTCCTAGGTGCGACTAAATTTATATTTAAATATATGAATAAATAAAGTGCAAACACTTATTCCTACGCTCATTAGCTGCGTCGATAATGTTAATAAATTGGCACAGTCCCATCCCCGCGGCGCCCTCGCTCCCCCTCGCGCCGATGCCACGCTCCTCTCGCAACCTTCCCCTCGCCCTCCGCCTTTCATTTAAAATATTCTTACGCACCTTTTCACAGTCACCATTACGCATACATTCCGAACTAAACCACGATCAGAGACTATAATAGTAACCTACTGTTACCAGACCGTACCTGTCCGCGGACGCTCTAAATATATCAACTACCACTACATAGAGACGATAGGAGAGGAACACCGGTCACTGTACACTTCGTTTACAGTTATATACTGCAATTTTGAGTAGTATGTTGATTTTATTTCACTAGAGCAGGGGCATAATGTTACAGTTTCGTCGTATTTACATACATCCCCCGCTAAACGTTTACAATATCGAATGAGCATTATAAACTCGATGTCCATCAGACAGTTTTTTCTAATTATATTATTAATATAAAATATAACATACATTTTAATTATAGGTATTTTGATTTAATGCGGAAGGGCCGTTCATTGAGATACCACGTAAAGCTGTGTACTTACAAAATACTCGTATAAATTATTCACATTTATAGCACACTATCTACAAACACCCACGAATCAGATTCACGTCTGGCCCTCCTGCAGAAATCTCCTTACGTCCGTAACTTCCAATAAAACACTGACTCATAATATGGCTACTCGAATAAAACTTATATCAAATATTTGGTGAAGATATACGTTTAAACTTTATAAAAATTACGCAATTAAATAAGTATATGCCTTAAACGAGTAGAGACTTAAGCTAAACACGTCTATTACGATACAAATAAACTCGTACAAAATTGATAAGGATCGCATGTCACGGGCTGGTGTGGGATCCTCCTCGCCTGGTCGGCTGGCCAGGGTCAAATAAAACTCCGCAAGATGTAGCGTGTACTCCCGGGCCGGTCCGGAGAGGCTCAGTGTGTAGGATAGTGGGAGACAATTGACTAAAATTTGCGCCGTGAGATGCGCGTGGGAAGCTGAATCGTCTACAGCTGTTCGTCCATGTCCGGCCCGTACATGTCCGCGAGCTTCTCGAACCGCGGCCCCCAAGCGCCCAGATAATCGTATTCCTGCGTCTCATCATCGGTACCTGTTGAACAATGAAATCGAATTATCCCTTTGAAACAATATCATAACCGGCTCGATGTAGTGGATCAAGAGATTTCCCAAATTAAATTTCATGTTCCATGCACAAATTTTACGGCTCAATATTTTTTGTGTGAGTAACGTTTCAAAGGAATGACAAAAGATTATGTCAAGTGAGCAGAAAATTGTTAAACGTTGGCCCTCGCGTTTCATACAATGTATCCTGAAAAGCTACGTAGCATTTTATTAACCTTATGTAAAATCAGTTCGTACCTGATGCCAAGGACGACAGTGATCCCGCAGTGCTGCCGCCGCCCTCATAAGCGTAATTGCGCAGATCGTCGAAAGGCGGCGCATTAGGATCGCTATCGGCTCGTCTCTTGTGCTCCTCGATGAACATGCCCACGTTTGTCTCCCCCGGCAGCGGCACAGCCACACCTGGTCCCACGCCCACACCGATCGATCCGACGCCCAATCCAACACCCATCAAGGGATCTGTTAATCGATAGAGAGCTTGTTGAATTCATAAACTAATTTTCAGTTAAGAGGCCGCTACAACTTTGTTTTATGTACCTTCATGCCATAACATATTTTCATAAATCCGATATCCAATATGAACCGTTCTAGGTTACAGCGTTACCGCTTCCCTGTATTTATGTTTTGTTTGTTTATTTTACAACGTACATAATTGCAAGCATTAATTAAATTTACGAATGAACACTTCATTTGTATAAAGTACCGACAGGACGGCGTTAGGTACATTAACATAAAAAAAGTTTAGCAAATCTGCTGCTTTTACTGCTTCACATTTATAGTACCATTAACCATGGTAATTATAAAAGCAACAAATTATTTTATTTCATTATTCCTTTTACTCTTAATGAATACTTGTTTACTGAGTTTCAGTTATACAGATTTGTTTTATTTTTGTGTAGCAACTGAGGACTTTATTACGACTTGGTATAGAAATTTTGTGGCGTTTCGAGGAATAAATTATTTTTAGATTTAAAAAGAATACATTTTCATTTATGAACGTTGTAATGCCGTTAAATGATAGAGACATAGGTTATATTAATTTAATAATACCTCGAGTACTATTTCTACATAATAATAATAATAGTACGCCAATGACAGCTAAAGTTGTGGGGTGGCCATAACAAAGTAATATAAAATGCGGATTATCAGTTCCAACTTTACTTTACTTTTTTAAACCTTATTTACGCATAAAGTTGCGGTGCTTTCCTATTTGCATTCATGTTGTTTAGCCTATGACAAGAAAGAAAAAAACTGTAAATTAAGAATTACAAATCTTGCCGACTTCTCAGCCGTTTGAACTTAACTCGACCTACTCTAAGTTGACTTCACAAATAAGTTTTTATATCCATTCAGCCTGAATTTCTATGGACATAAGCGTCATATTTCGAACTTAAGCATCCCAGTAGACGGGAGACAACTTTTTGATTAGTTAGGGTCTGTGCGAAATTTTACCAAAACGGCTTTCAAACTCCTGAGGCTACGCCGATCGGTCCAATGGACGGACATATGACATTTACAAGGGTACCGCTATTGCCTTTTGAGATCCATAAACATCAAAAGGCTGAGAATCGTTTATAAGGAGCCTATTTAATCAATAGCTGTCTGTCTATGGTTTGACTCTCAATTAAATATAGGTATATGACATTTCTTGCCATACACATGGAAATTAATATACGAACTCCTATTGATTGTGCGAACCGCTGCGAACTTTTTTTCAAAATATTAATTAAAGGCAGCCAACTACAACTTCAGTTCGCAGCATTATGGTTTATCATCAAAAGGAGTTATATTTCAAGTTTGTGTCAAATATTGACTCGTGCCTACACTACGATGTATTTCTTACCTGCATGCTTATGGCTGAGTGACCTACCGTTGTACAGTCTTATTTTGCTCACTGCAGACCAAGTTGCTATCCTTAGCGTTGTATGTATGTCACGTAGGCCGAACCCCCGGAAGCTGTGTCTATATTTAATACTATGGGATGAAGCCTGAAGGGTTATTTAACTTAAAATCGTGTATACTATAATAATCGTATCGTAACAACATGCCTGTAATCCCCTAAGGGGTAGGCAGAGGAGTGTAGTACACCCCCACAATTCACCAGTATATAATAATAATAATAATGATTATACCATCACGCCAGGTCCCTATCAGGATAGGCAGAAATCAATGGTAAAAATGCAGTTTAACTTTGTTACGGATCTCCCTATGACTTATAGGTAATGTTTGTATAAATGAAAAAAAAAATTTCTTATTAATAAGAGAGACAGCTGTGACAGTACATCATAACTATTGTGGGACTTAGCGGCTATATAGATATCCATTATTTCTTTCCCTATTACTTTAAAAAATTACAGGGGTCTCGCCTGTAGATGACGCAAGCAAAATAATACTAATTTCGTAAATGGATGGTGGTTTATTATCATTATATATTTATATTCGAAACGTGACAATAGGTTGAAATGTGCGTAGCGTAGATACTTTCCCCGATTATAAACCTGCCTCAGGAACTTTTCAAAAGTATTCATAAACGTGTCAGTTTTGTCGACGTTGAATTTTTGTTGTCTTCTTGTCATTCACGGTACAGTGACAGGAATGACATCAGATTATTCTTTTCTGAATTCGTAATGTCTTTGTCATATTTTCTTCGTTTTGTTTTGCGCTCAGATACGTATATCGGTATTATTTTACATACAACATGTTAGGAAGATCATTAGTGAGATTGGTGAGTTTACGATAATGAAGACGTTTTTATGTATAAAATTATCTACCAAACCGTGCTCTACATAAATATTAATTCTTTACAAAAAACATAAATGTCAAAAGTTTCACGAGATATTGTTTTCCAACGAAAGTCTCAAGTTTAACAAAAAAGAAAGGTAGGTCGACATGGCTCGTATAAAATATTTATAAAAGATATGTATACTTAAATATATGTATTTTCTTATACTTCGTTTAACTCCATATTTCCATTTGTATAGGTAGGTATTGCATTAGGTAGGTTCTAAGAAAATGTAAGAACGAAGGTTCCAATTTCAGTCATATAATCAAGATGAACTTGTTAGTTGTTATAAATAAAGGTGTAGCGACTAATAACTCACATGGTAATTTCGGTGGTACATGGTCAGGTAGAGGTCCTCCAATCGGGATCTGAAGGGGCGTGATGTCGAAAGCGGTCATATCGTCCTCGCCACCGCCTTCGTCATCGTAGTTAATAATATTTTCGCGGACGTCATCATCAGGCCCTGGATACTTGATGTGAGCTTCGCGTCGCCGATTGTACACCACGAATACAAGCACCAGGACTGCCAAAATAAAACCATTAATCAACTCCGATAACAGCAACCACAAAATGTTTATACATTACTCATTTATCATATAAATAACATCGAAATTGTTATTTATTACAAGAGTGGCTCCCACTGGCTGTCATACTATAGGGGTGATAAACAAATTTGCATGTTAAGTTTATGTATAATGTTTGAATTTATGCAAATTTTCTTTCGATATGAATGAATGGCTACATCAACGATCTAACTAATACTATTAGATGTCATATACAGTTTAATGAAAGTTCACTTCGTGGACAAAACGATTGTTTTTTTTATTTTCATATCATTATTTACAACGTACATTTAACCCCACGCCGCATATTTCATTTTTGTCTTTAAAAATATATGAATATTTATCTACCTCATTTAAGTACTTAATGGATCTTTAGACAAAAATAAAAGGGATTACAGAGTCGGAAATTGTATTGAAATTATTTCCTTTGCAATCAATATTCAATTCAGTTTTATTGTAACCACACGTACAGTTACAAATAGTAACTCGTTAAACCATTAGTTTTGAACGTTGCTATTTGGAATTTCATAGCGACGGGTTTGACAATCTTATTATTTAACAATAGAGAAACCCGCCGCTCGTTAAAATATGTATCGTAGATATAATAACAGAATTAAAATATGTGCCAGTTGGAATGATTAGTCATCGACTATATTTAAATACTCTAAAGACGCTATAATCTTTTTTCTACTCTAAGCCTTTTCTAATCTTCTATATCTGAAACACAATACATTTTTTATACTGCACAATATAAAGTATATGTTCTCATATCTCTAATAAATAATTAACTCGTCAGTTACTAAAAACAATTTAAGGTAGTAATTAGTGTTAATAATGTTGCTGGCAAAGAATTGTTTTTAAATTAGATCGACAGTTAATAACTGTAAATAAATGTTTGGAAGTAAGTGACGAAGCATGCAATGTAATGAATGGTGGTGCTCACCTAGAAGCAAAAACAAACAGACAATGATAGCTATAATGAAATCCCTGGAGGGCGTGATGATTCCAGAGGCAAGTAGCTCCAGCTCGCATTCGTGGCCGGTATAGCCGAATGCACAAATGCAGTCGTAGCGGCGGGCCGGCTCGCGGTCCAGGCACGTGCCCCCGTTGAGGCACGGGTTGTCCACGCACTCATTCACGTTGACACACGTGCCGCTGGCACGAGTTGAACCGCCGGGACACCTGCACAATGTGCGCTTTACCTCTCCGTCGACGATATCCGCGCGCACTGAGCCCCTTGTGAAGCATGCACTACTATACTCATATCTAATACCACAGCTAATAATATACAGATACATCTATAACAGTAATGAACGACGATACATAGACGAGGTGCGACGGTGAGATGGTGGAGGGAGTGGACATATGGGTCACGCTTAGTGTGGTAAGACTAGTGCTCACTCATAATAATAAGTAGGCAGACGAGGATGGCGGCGAGCGCGCCCATGCTGAGCTTCAGCGTACGGCCCTCCTGCACGAGTTCGCAGTTCTCGCCCCAGAATCCTTCGGGACAGTGGCAGCGGTAGCCGGGTTCCCGGTTGACGCAGGAGCCGCCGTTGCGGCAAGGAAAGTAGAGACATTCGTTCTTGTCAACGCAACCTTTGCCGTCCGGTGATAATACCAAACCCTCACCGCAACTAAACACCATTCCAATATTTTAACATATACACATCATAAATAAATTATTATTGATTAATAAAAATACTATGATATATACATAAAAGCCGTTAAAGGAATATCGAAGCATTTAGACAAACAAACAAAAACTAAAAAGTTATAATTATTGACGACTTTGCAGATACATAATGACGCGATAAAAATAATTACATACGATATATATATATGCATATGTTAAGCGGCAGTTATAAAGTATAATATAAACTCGTATTATATACAGATAAAGAACTCAGTGCGCGTTTTAAAAAAATATCAAGTTAGTACACTTATAAGTTTTAAAATTTATTTTACATCCTATTTCATCTCAACTTAAAATAAAAGTTATACAATAAGAAAGTTTTTAGAGACGTTGAAAAGATGAATGCATGTAATAAATAGCTGCATTTCCTTTGTATATCTCTTTACATTTTCATTATTTCAACTTTTATAAAACTTTTACTACTTTATCAAATACGAAAAGAGAAATAAGTTACGTTAATGGAGTTAATATGTTTTTTATAAAGGTTACTTACGTGCATTCGTATTCATTCCAAAGATCGACGCAAACAAATGGTTCAGTACAGTGAACATTGATGCAGGGACTGTTAGACGGACAGTTCCGATCCAAATTCCGAGCCATGGTTGCCTGACCCCATTGCGTCCCATTCATTGCCGGTGGCAATGGTAAATGCTTTCCTTCCAATCTAATATCGTCCAAGCAACCCTTTTGGAAATCAGCATATACCTCAAAAGTTCTAACTCCTGTATATTCGGCTTTCCCACCCGCATAGACACCTTCCTGTTTATCAACCAATAACCATTGATGGCCTTCAAATGTAAACGTTTCGTTATATCTTCTCCCTTCTCCACCATCGATTTCAAGTGTAGCGGCGCTTCCATATCGACTGACACGAGCTATATGCCACTGACCGTCATCAACTGCCACTGAATTAAGCCAAACATCTCTTTCTTCCGTACGTAAGGAGTTAAGATTGAATCGGAAATGTAATCTAGCATCTTTGACTTCAAGAATGCCGTATTCTCGATTATGTTGATCGCTAACTCTGAAAAGTTCGCCGTGTGGTTCCCGTGTTCTAAATCGAAGTTGAATTTGTGTACTAAATCTATCAGGCTCGAAACTTAAAGCAAACTTTACGTAACTCTGGGGTCTAAAACTTGTAGGTGTAGTAGGTAAATTGCACGAAGGACCTGTCCAGCCCGGATGACACTGACATCTTGCTTCAGTGAAACTACCTACGCATGTTCCATGTTCCCAACATCTTGAGGTGGTATCACCTTGAATACAGATTTCTTCCGTTTGTGGACACCCTGCTACAGAGTTTCTGGAAAGTCCTGGGTGAGCCAAGTCATATAATTTGCTGTTATGAATCAAATTTCGAATGCATCCATCGAATCCCTTGCCAATAGGCATATATTGCCAGTGGTAATGTGTAGGATCAAAATGTTCTATATATAAACCTCCTATTTGTAATGGAGCATTTACATTCAAATATTCATTAAATGGTGGAATAGTGCCAGTAGCTTGACATGTGGAATCGTCAAATTCTGGGGGAGTGCCATCTTCCATTTCTTGTATATCTGCTGATTTGCAGTAGTCGACTATCATTCTGACGTTTTCAGTATCCCAGAAAATGTCTATTCGGTGCCATTCTCCATCATCCAGTGACTTTTTAGTTTTTACTCGCAATTCCAATGTGCCCGATCCAAAGTCAATTAATAGACGTGGATTACCCCTTTCCAGTTCAACGGAAATGAAATCTGATACCATTATTTCTTCGGCTTCTGGGGGTACTATAGGTCCGTTGTACAATAGCACTCCTTCAGATTTTCTTGTTATAAACTCAAAGCTTAAATGAGAACTGTCACACATTTCCAATGAAGGATACCAAGCCCAGCCAGTACCTCGGAAACTTCTGGAAGTTTGTTGACATCTAGGGCCGGTGTATCCTGGAGGACACGAACACGTTAATCCATATTTTCCTTCTATGCATCTACCTCCGTTATAACAAGGTGAGTTTCGGCACGTTTCTGCCTGAGTAAAGTTTCTCGCTCCACAGGTGCATTCAGCAATAACATCAACTCGAACGCCCACAAGAGCAGTTTTATTAGCATTAACCATATAAGGTAAATTACTAATATCTAGGACATTTGTGCAAGATCCTTCACACATTTGATTTTCGTAAAGACATTCATCAATACCGACCATAGTTATATTGATTCCCACTGCTCGTTCAATTTCTTCTCGATGCATAAGTACTATACCGTTTAATCTAATAGGCTTATAATAATGGGCACCATGTGCTGAGAAACGTATGTCAGTGACTGGTGGAAGTTTCTTTCGCAGTTGTACACTAAATATATCAATATTTTCCCTTTCTGTATTCAGTAAGTCTGCTAATTTGTCTTTAAATATATCTAATTTACTCCTGGAAACACTAAGAGTTTTATAGTTCCACACTCGAACGAAATCTTCGTCCGAAATACCTGATATCCGAATTGATCCAGAGTTTATAATAGCTTCATGTGATATTTCCTTGACATAAACAGTTACATTAGCGGGTACATCTGTTTGTGTATGTTTTCGGTCGTAAACTTTGAATTTCAAGTGATATCGACCCTCTCTTGTCTTGTGTTTCATTTGAATCATACCTGTTTCTTCATTCAAAGTAAAGTTTGGATGTTCTGAACTTTCCCAAAAGAATTTCTTATCGGGTAGGTCCCAATCATCGAGATCATATACATAAACTCTTCCAATTTCAGTATCTGGCGCTTGACTTTGATAATTATATACAAGAATTTCTTTCGATCCCGGCTGCATTTTATTATCATTTACATCACCTATCACAACGGTTAGCGTACTAGTTCCAGTCATAGCTGGATTTCCATGGTCTTTAATTATAATAGGAATTAAGTATTCCTTTTGCTGTTCCCTGTCAAAAGATCGTAAAGAGGAAACAATAGCCATTCCATCTCCATTGGCACCTTTTTGATCTTGTTCTACTTTAAAAGATGCTCTGATAATATCATCTGCACCAGGGTCAAGTCTAAACTGGAACGGTGGACCATTACTCTTCGATCTGTCATCATCATCTGTTGCCAAAATTTCAGCAACTTTTTTAGGGGTAATATGTTCTGTTAACACCGGCCTATAATCTTTTAAGAATGTTGGAGCATTATCATTAATATCTTGAACAATTACTGTCAATGTAGCTGTAGCAGTTCTTGGAGGCACACCATCATCAATCGCTAAAATCTTGACTTGATGTCGAGGTGTGTCTTCTCTATCCAACGATCTTTGAATACTGACAGTGCCTTCCTGGTTAATTGAAAATTGTCTTTTTCTATCAGACGATCTATCAATAGCATATGACACTTTACTTTTCCCACCTTGATCTGGGTCGGTAGCTTTAAATGTTTCCAAGCTCTTACCGACTTCTGCATTTTCATACACGGATACCTCTATATTAGCGCGTTCAAATTGTGGTTTATTGTCATTTATATCTCTTAATTTAACTACCACCCACGAATAAGCTACGTGATACTTATCATTATCGTTATCTTCACCTTTATCATTAACCTGAATCCTAAATCTAAATCCATTACTTTGTAGCTGATCTTCATAATCTAACGGTTGAACTATTTTTAACGAACCAGTTCCGTCATTATTTCTGACCATTGTAAATTTGTCGGCACCATATCCACTGTTTTCAATAACTTTGTACTGAAATTTATTTGTTTCGTCTTCATCGTGTACAGTAACCGTAAGGATAGGCATTTCTGGTAAATTTGTACCATCTGTTTCATCGACTTCTGTGAACCACTCGTCTTTAGTAAACTGAGGTGGCATATCGTTTATATCTTTAACTCTTATAGAAGCTGTGCCTGTTCCCTTTAACCCTCCGCCATCTGATGCTACTATTTGTATCGAATAATCTGGTGTTCTTTCACGATCCAAACAGCAAACTGCGGTTTTTATAACACCCGTTTCCGGTTCAATTTCAAAGATAGGTGACCCAGTTTCCTCTTCAATAACGTTCTTTTCAATCGAATACCATAATTTGGCATTATTACTTTCAGCAGGATCATCATAATCTATCGCCGTCATCGTCATGACCACCATGCCTGCAGTTCCGTTCTCAGTTACGTTACCAAAATACACGCCTTGTGGGAAAATGGGCGCATTATCATTAATGTCTTTTAGGTTAACTTGGACATCGGCGTATCCCACTAAGCCTTCACCGCCTTCATCTTGAGCAAAAACTGTGAATCTCCACTGTGGTCGTCCATTAGGTTGATCACGGTCTAAAGGCTGTAGACATGAAATTATGTAATAATTTTGTAACGGCTTATTTGAGCATATTTGATGTATGAAAAATATTTTTTCAATATTATACTAATTTAAGGAGTCATTGAAGTATTACATAAGCAGAATTTTAGTAATTTTAAAGCGAACCCTCCCCGTTGTCAGTGAAAGTCAACAAAACCCTACCCCCCGTTTGCTTATGCACATTGGTACTTACTATTGAAATTTGTTTGAATTAAAACTTACTAAATTTTGCAAAAAGATCAGAATTAATAAATAAATATTGCTTACGTAACTACCATCTAAGTAACAACTGAAAAATAATTATCGAACAAATATGTATTTTGACATACCTTCAGTACAAATATTTCTCCTGTGGTTCGATTTATGTCAAACTTGCTGTTTGACGGATTATCCGGGTCGATACCTTGACCAGTGAGGAAGTAGACGATATTTTGCTGTCTATCTTTGTCACCGTCGGTAGCAGTAACCTGTTTTTACACCAAAATTAAAATGAATGTTTGGAATTTGTTCGCATTTTACAACGAAGAAACGATTCAATATTTAGATAAGTTGGTTATATTTTATATAAAGAGCCTGTTATAACTACATAGAGCTATCGTTTGTTAATATTTGCTTGAATTAATTTAAATTTAATAGGTCCGATAAACTTGGTCTCTGTTACTTATACGTGAATAATATATAGTGCAAAGGTCTCGCACAATAAAATGCCTCTAGCGGGGCAACTAAGCGTCTAATACATTATTTTTGTAAAGAAAAACAGTACAATTTCGTTTCGGTACCTGCTGTTAAAACTAAAACGTTATTTTACGCATCCCCTGAAATAAGTGGTCACAACGGATTCTCAAAATTGTCATTGATACGATGCTTAACGATATTTTAATTAATAATGATAAGTATTAATGGTTTTACTGTGAAAAGGTAACTAAATATAATCAGTAGGTATTTAGAAAGAAGACAAATGATGTAATGGTATATAATGTTTAAGACACAGTTATTGTAATAATTGTTTATAGAGCGAGACAATGTTAATAATAGTTTTATTTCAATATAAGCAGCTATTTTAATGAGGTGGTAGTTTTGACAGTTTCCCTTACTCGTGGAAATGTCAGTGCTTCAAATGGCAACCAGAGTTGCGTTAGTAAAACCGAC
The DNA here is from genome assembly GCA_018245675.1 of Agara michaeli. NCBI lineage: Eukaryota > Metazoa > Arthropoda > Insecta > Lepidoptera > Hesperiidae > Agara > Agara michaeli. The sequence goes on from DWDX01000326.1 coordinate 18,289, forward strand.
TGATTTTCCACTTTTTAACGTAATCAAAGGAAATTCGTGTGTCCAACAATCTTTTAATTTATCTCTCGCATTACAATATTTTAATAACGCTAACGATAACAAACGCGATGACATCGCCTCGCAAATCATTAAACAATATTATATCATATGCTTATTATGTAGAAACGGTACGCCCAATTACGATGGACTCGTTGGAGCCCGAGAAATGAAGAGGGTCGACGTTTGTATAATTACTCGGATCATTTGCGAATCTCGCTCAAATTATAAAAAAAGCTTGTCACTACAAACGAGGACGGGGGATAGGTTATTTCCGAAAATGGTTGCTGCATGCAAAAGTTGACGTAGGGCTTTTTAAAATTCTAATATATTTTTGTGTGATATATTTTAAGCGTTATTTCATTAAACACAAGTCAAAAGTCGCTGGAATATATTTAAAAATGACCATATATGTATGTATATAGTTGTTCTTGCAATAAAAAAATATGATATCGAGTTATGTACTTCGTAGACTTATTCGTAACAATAGGTCTGTTTGATCTTTGAATTTAATTATGACAAATGAAAGCGGACAAAGACCAAGTTTTTACAAATTTATAACTAAAAAAAGTTCTTGCGGTGTATACTGCTTTATCGGAAAAAGCTATAATATAAAAAAACATTATTTGAAGAAATTGCTATAAATTCTACGAAACATGCAATATCTAACGTATAATAAGAAACGTACAATAATCGAGTGATAAGGTGTCTAAAATTATTGATATAAAATATGTACATACCCTTAGTAAAAAAGCTCGCAATTCCATGCTTGGCAAAGCGAAATACACTTACATCATATAACAGTAATTAAATACTTACATCAAATAACTTATGCAATAAACAGTAATCCTTACAATACACGCCATATTATGTAGGTATACCAAAAAAAATCAGGGTAGGAAATACAAACAACATCAAAACAATTAAAGAGGACAAAAGAAATGTAAAGGATGGACATTATTGATGTTTGTAGCAAAAATAATAATCAGTATAGTAAATAAAAATATAAAGGAAAATGATTTTAGGTAATTAAATACCAACACAGTTTTTGTTATTATATGTTATTTTCATATTGTGCTTTTTAATTTCTCTTTTGTAATATTTTATAGTTAAGAGTTTAGAGTAATTCGAAGTTCAGGTGTCTGAGAAATGCAAAATGAGAAACAATATTTATTAGTTAAATGTCATTCCAACGTTAACAGAAGGATATCACATTACTAGAGTAAATAATTGAATTCATATAAATCAATATTGAAATCAATGCATCGTATCTGGTAATTGGAACCTGGTACTCAGTTTTTTTTTTATTTATTTAAAATAATAATAAATGTATATTTTGTGCACAAGAAAGTTGATAACTTTACTGTATTGACATTGTGTTTTGAGTGGTAAGATTGTATGGCTAGATAACCCAAAATAGAACTATTTTATTCACATAATTATGGCTAGGATCTAGTCCGTTTATAAATATGTAAATTTAATTATATATGGCAGAAGAAGGCATAGATAAATTAAAATATTAATTACGTCAAATAAGCATTTAGATAGGAAAAGAAAGTTTCTTGATGACTGAGTTGGTTAATGTGAAAAAAAAAATCATAAGTAGGTATTAATAAATATGTCGTTATTAAAATAAATTTGTAATTTAAAAACAAAAAATAACAGAAAACACAACCTGTATGAGGGAATGGGGATAGGGTCCTGTCTCTTCCAGAGCCTGAGTGATGTAAGCGCTGCGCGTGAACCGAGGCGGGAGGTCGTTGACGTCAAGCACGCGGACCACAACTTTTGTTGAGTTCTCGTTGCGGCCATCAGATGCCACCAGCGACAGCTCGTACTGCGTGAACCCAAGCGTTAGCGCACACCATGCCCATGCGCAACAACTGTACAGTTTTTCAGTTGCTTCATTTTATGTAGGCGCGCCAAGTAATACGAAAATGTATATTGTCTGTATTATTATGAATATTGCTTGGCACGCTTTTATGAAACAGAATAACTATGTTAAAGTAGACGCAGCTGTTATACTGTTCGAAAATTAAATTGATTCAATTACTAAGCTTGCTTGTAAAATTTAATTGACTAAGGGCTTTTATTATTTACGAAAATATAAGCACCGTGAACTAATATAATGTAGTGTAATGTAATGTAATGTAATGTAGTGGTAAACATAAAAACAGTATTACAACAGCTTAACAAAATAACGAATGAAAACGATGTAATTTAAAAAAAAAAACTGTATCTATATGACGGCGTCAATAAATACGAGCTAATTAAGATATTAAATATTCTGGATTACTCTTCTTTTACACTTGGTAAAAGATTCAAAATACTGACGCTTTTTTTTCTATTCAGCGCTATTAAATTCGAAATTTCAAAAATATTCTATTCACCGGTCAGGTACGAATGGCCCTAAATAATAGGATGCCGTGTTGTTAGCACTTTTATTAAAAAATAATAATTGTCTATCGGTAACGGTATTAATGCAACCGTTTAACATTAAAAACATAGTAGAACGTAGGAGCTTTCAAGTAATTCTGATCATTATATTAATGAAAATGATAAAAATATATTTTAGTTTTAAATTTATGGATCTGGCTAAGTTTACTATGAGGTTAAAATGTAAGAGAATACTATGTAGATAGTATTTCGTTATTTTACGAATGTATTAAATATTTGAAGTACAATAATAGGTCCTATATGCAACTTTGAATAATTTTTCAATTAAATTTTGTTCAAAGTAAGTTAAACGATTGATAGTGAAACAAAGATGGATTGACACCAAAATGTAGATGACACCTTACCGTTATACTGCCGCTACGTGTGGCTCGTTGCTGTAAAATACATCTTCAGTCTACGAATTCACTACGAATAGGCAACAACAAAAACAGAACAACACTACTAACGCTAGCAATCAAACAACCATATAACGAAAAAACAACTGTGCCACAAATAAAATGGCCATGCCATGCAAAGTCGAACAAACAAATACAAACGCATCTATATAAACCAAAGAATCAGACAATGGCACCCGGCCCGATTCTCTTTTGAAACTTTAATCCATAAAAGAATATCCGTATGTGAGAGAGGCTTCAATAAAGAATCGAGCGAGGCTTTTTTGTTGTCTCGAATCGGACCTGCAACACGCGTTTCGGAAGATTACGGTCGTCTTCTTCAGTAATTTGGGTGCGGTATGTGGGCCTCTCGAATACCGGAGGGTTATCATTCACATCCTTCACATGAATCACCACCGTTGTATAGTTTTCCTTGAGGTTGTCCGATGCAGCGAGCTTCAACTCGTACTGTTGCCGAAAAATAATGCCAATGAGTGAAACAACCTTGCTTATATACGGTCCGAGCTAGAGATCTTTTTGACAGGAAGATAAACTACAAAAGATATGATAGCGTTTATAATTAATAATACATATAGATATGTTTTATGAAAACGTGTCGTAATTACGAGGACCTAGTAATTAAAAAAAGTCTTATTTGAGTGAAGAATTGGCGGGTAATAATCTGTACTGAACGCTGAGACTAAGCTTCTTATGAAAAATAACAGCCTAGAAAAGAGTGTCGTGTAATAATCCTGGAATGAGTCAGAGAATTGCAGTTCGCAATCGGAGGTCAAACGTTAGTGCGTCTACCACCTCTAAGCTGTAATGCAAGAATGCAATCACCGCTGCTTAGCGGATGTAAACAAAAAATTAAATAAACACATAAAATAGTAACAGCAGTTGTCTAACTTCGGATAAAACGTATGATATACAGCAGTAGTAGTAATGGTGAGCGGATAATTTTTTTAAAGTTTTGATTAAATACATATTAATTGCGGTGGTCTATGGTGAACACGTCAGATTCTAATCATTTTCTAATTATATATATAAAAGTTGTATAATACGAGTATGCTGTAAAGATAAGATCTTTGCATTTACACTTGCTTTTCACGAGAAAGAGACACGCTTTGTGTTTGCGACCCACGCGAGTTATTGGGCTCATTTGTCATTGTCACTCAGTAATTTCCTGAGCCCAGAGAGAAATGTTTGTTTCAAAAGTCGTCTCACGCATATTATAGAGGTTGGCGGTATTGCAATTTACATTCGAAAATGTCGCTATTTACATTTACACAATGAGTGAATCCTGCCGTGTGCAGTGCTGTGGTAAATTTCAGAAGCTCGTCGGCGGGATTACGGTATTGACAATTCCAAAGAGCTTTGAAAGCTATTAAATAAGTTACACAGGAACCTTAGCGTCGGTTGAGTTCGCTGCAGCAGGTTTAATGGGCAACGAACGATTTTAGTCTTTGTTAAAGAAAAATTAAGATAAGTAGTAACTTACACTTAATTGTTTTTTCCCCGAATTGTATTTATGGTACCCTTCATTAAGATTGACCTAAGATTTAATACGTGAACGAAATGATACGTCATTAAAATGTACAAAAAAGACGTAAAAAGTTAAAGAACATTACATTTCGAACGTGAGATACGTTACAAAACTCATCACAAGTATCGTTTAAACGCGCTAATTGTAAAAAACCCTATTATAATTTCATCTCAAATTTCGCAGCGCGTAAAGACAAAAGACATGCTTCAATTAACTGCTAATAACTACTTACACATATAATTTGAAATAAAACCATACATACTATATGTATATCATACCAAGGTATATAACATTTTTAACTTCATAAAACAGGTTTACTGGCTGTGCTATCAACAAATCACGCATTCAATGCCGTTTCAAACAATTCGCTTACCTTATTTAACGTAGCGCTGCTGTGAACGTAAACTATCTTTCGTTTACCTAAATACTGAATATTTATTGACGTACGAAAGGATAGCCACTCACTAGATTGTTAGAAAAGTATACGATTTATTGTTTTAATATTCGTCAAGCAGTATACATTCGACTAAGTATAAATATCCCTTAATAAAATGTTGGTGTATTAACGACACGACCAAGCAGAACCTTGATTTGAAATTCAAATTACAAAAAGGTCGATTGCCTTTGAATACAACATATAACAAAATTATTTGTTTAGTGAGAGGGTTCGTTATGGGTCAGTCAAATGTTTTTAAGGGATTGAATCGCTACATTTTACACTGCTTTTATTGTGATGAAGTTTCTGTTTATTATATGTACTATATTTAAAACAAATTTAACTTGATATGCAATTCTAGGTTCTTAGCTTAAAAACTAATATAATATTGCCAAATATTAACTAGAGTCGTCTCATTATTTATTGAGATTTGTGAAATAAAACAAACCAACATCTAGTTTATAATATATTTAGCTAGCTGAAAATTTTCTTTTCAACAGCGGTTATTAAGCTGTCTTTCATAGATTGATATAAATATTTAATTATTTATCTGGTGAAAAGTTCGACGGAAGTTTCTCGAGGAACAAAGGGTTCTTACATTAATTCAAAAGCCGAACCGTCGCGCCTGTCATAATTCATAGGGCTGCCAGATTTGCAAAGAAAGTTGGTGACACTGATATCAATTATTATTTACTGCAATTATAAGTATATTGTTTTTAGTCAAATATCAGTATCAGTAATAGGCCTGCCAAGACGCTTCTATATATAGATCATTTGTAGCAATGGGAAGAAGTTCATTTCACATTTGGGAAGATAGTATATCATATCACAATTGGTGGAGTAGTATCTTCTCCGGCCTATCTTGCATCTTTAATATTTATACACTGAAACTATATGTGTCCTATAATTAAACAGTTTATGTCGAAGAGCACCATTTTGAAAATTCCACATTCAGTCGAATTTTCTTCTATAAATATTAGATACATTCCAGTAATAATATTTTCATTTATCGTTGGGAAAGAGAATTGGAATAATCCCGACTAGTCAGGACACAAAGATGACATTTGGTAACCCTAATGCTACAGCGCCGAATCGCCAGCGGAAAGAGAGAATAAACAACTTTGTTTCAAAATTTAGAATCGCTTAATTTTATATGAAGTCAACATCAAACGGCTATTAATTCTTTTTAAATTCTCATCGCCTTGAGTTTTAAGAGGACACCAGTTTAGAAAAATTAAAAGAACTGGTTGCGGTTTATTGAATGTTTCAGAAGTTTTCACAAGTTTATTATTAAAAAACAAAGGCAAAAGAAATAATTCCAAAATCGTAAATTAAACCAAAAAGGAATTATCGGGTAGCCCTACAGGTTCTCTTAACGTCTTACCCGTAAAACGTAAATTCTTGTTGAATATTCAAAGTAAGTACGTCATACTATTAGATCTTTAGGAGAAATGTAAATTAAACTTTATAATAAAAAATAAAAATAAAAAATCTTAATGAATATTCTTTATTAGATCATATTATATTTCTTCTTGCGGAAATGTATGCGGTTAAAGTTAATGTGCAGTGAAAATCATTAAATCAGTCGCAGTAGTTAGTTCTCCGTGCGGTCGCACTCGCACGGGAGAGTAAAGTAAATTATTTGCGATGACCGGCATCCGGTGTTTTGTCTTACGAGCTGCACGTCGCTTGTTCCGGGATAACGCTCAGTCCAATTTTGCGTAATCTGTCCATTATGTTAAATCAGCTTTGAGCGACAATATACGCTTTTGCTTTGCTATAAAATTATCTACGATGAGAACTACCGATTTCTAAATACTGTTTTTGTAGACAATAACATACATGGTTTTTACTTTACAAACAAAAGCCATTTGGGTGAATTTAATACTTATCAACTTTAGAACAAATAAATCTGGTTAGAACTTTACAAATAATAATAATTGCATTTTCTCGATATGTGTGAAAACTCAAAATACGATTGGGGACGGAGCAGCAAATTTGCACGATATCCCGCTCGACTTTCAACTCGTCTCTTTTGCAAGTAACTTCTGCATATATTTTCGAATTGAGATGAATCTAGATCACATCTACTTCTAGTGTGTCGAACGCGAAATTTATTAAGAAGTATATTCACGGAATTGGCAAAACAATTGACACCTATTTATACGCTATAATTGTACACATTAGTGGGTATGGGTATCATACCTCTACATCAGCCATGTTTCTCGGGTCATTTATACGTAATGACTAAATCTATGTAGTGAATATAATTCACTAATTTAATCATCCGAAATGGGTTATTTTATGAACTTTAGATTCAATAGTAGAAAACGTTTCAGTCAATTTTAAATCTCCTAATTAGCCAAAGAACTAGATTAAAGTTATTACATATTAGTAGCTTTATTTCAAAGTATTTTTAATTAAACAGTTAGAAGCTTTAATCGATACAAGAACTACGGATCTTAGAACGGGAAATTACAGTGGGATTTATTTAAAAGGAAAAACGTAAGTGAGTAATAACGTCGAAGTAAATGAGCCTCTACTTGTACAAAGTTCTGCTATTCATAACATTTTCCCTCATGATGTAATTTTGAAATAAAATGCCCCTTAATCTTTTTTAAATTGTGCTTTTGATGCAATAGGACTGTCCCATAATCTAAGTTTCCATACTAGCATAACATTAAATGTAACATTATCAGGTGGTAATTTTGCTAAAGCTCTTAAAAAGTCTTAAATAATTACTCATGAAGCACCCAATTGGTGTTCTTAATATTGATATGAATAGTTTTTGTTTTAAGTAAAATATATAAACAATAAAAAATTTGAATTAAATTCTCTGTATTATTTGCAATTCAATTATTTGCTTCGTAACTATATAAAACAATAATAATAATAATTAACGCTTCATAGATAAAGCCGAACAATACAATTCATTGTGACCGGGCGGACTTGTGTAGCTACGAATAAAAAACCTTTAAACCCACAATAAGTATCTACATTTATCACTCATCTCATTTTTGTAAGAATAAATCTTTTGAAATTTCATCAGTGGTTTTGGAACCTCTTATACTCCCTTTTTAAATAATGTTTACGTAAAATTATATTACATAACTAACCACCTTCACATAATGCATACATCAGATAACAAGTAAGAAAATAAAGCATGTCTTACCCGTTTTCTGGTTTCATAATCGAGTGCCCCTGCCACGTAGATGGCTCCAGTCATGTTTTTGACAGCGAACGCTCCGCCTATGTTCCCGCTCGTGATCTCGTATCGAATACGCGAGGCTGCAACAAAATAAATATATATGGATTTATAAGAAGGAAAAACAGGTAATATGACGATAAAATATTATATAAATCTAGTGCATTTTGATGTGTTCACGTTGATGTATACCTATCTAACGTTTACGATTTATAAATAAATATTTTGAACACTGCTCAATAATTGGTTTCATTAAAAGATACATATTTTGTAAGAACAAAACATGTGCCTATTCAAGCACTTTGATAAGTTTCGGCAAGAGTTAAGGGTGAATGTTTACGAAATATTTCTGAAAACAGCTGAATGCAGGGAAATGTATTTTACATGTTCAAAACTTCAGTGGCTTCCGTAGAGGCAATATTTTAGATAGTATTACTTGCCAGTCAGAGTGCTGTTCCCAGTCAAACTGCTGTTAGTACAATTCTTTAAAATGTTCGTATTTAATATTAGTGATAGCGTTTCTTTTTGTTTTCACCATAAGAAAAATATATATAAATAAATTTATATATGACCTATTTTAATAAACTTCATGATTAGAGTTGGGCACCACCCATGGTTTCACTTAGCCGGATTTCCTGGCATCCTGTTATAATATAACCAACTTAATTTACTTACAGAATAATTATTAATTTTGACGAGGTTCGTGTAGTTCTTATGATGGGAACTGTATAATAATTTCTTGTTAAACGCGGTTATATTGATATTAGTCGGAAGCTAGCACTGTGCGAGGGGTGCATCTGTAGTTAAACCTGTTACTGTCTATTTGCTGGAGTGATGCTCAAACAGAACTAATACGACCGGACACTTCTGAATGTAAGCGCTAACTTTTCCTCACCACTCCTATATTAGTCATAACAGTAAGAATAAATACCAGGTACATTTAGTAACAAAGGCAAGTTTCTCGATTGAATTATGATGATACCGCGATGTCTGTCGTAAGGTGCTCGGATATTTGATACAACTCAAGTGAGAAACACCATTATGTATTCCGGATTAGCAACCGAACATCCATAAACTCTAAACGCAAGTAATATATAGGAAGGTACTGGTCCTTGGATGATTGTTATTGCGTCGTAATTTATATTGAAATTGTAAATCATAGAGTAAAGCTTAATAATGTTGTACACAAATTTTAATCATGGAACATTTCTAAGTGTAGGGAAACAAATTATTATCGATCATCACATTTTAAATAGAAATATTTACTTTTCGCGTCGCGATATAAAATATATCATATTTTTTAATCTTCAATATTTCGAACAATGGGCGGACTTATTGCCTATTGGAAAAACCTACCACTTTTACATAGAGTGAACACTGCACAAGGCCAAGACGGGAAGTAAGCAAGGTAAAGGACTTTTACATTGATAATGGGGGACATTAATAATGTCTAGATAATATTTTGCAATAAAATAGAATACTTATTTATTATTCCGACATAATCGAAATCACACAAAAGACTGAATTATCCAAATATTTTGAATAATCTTTTGTCGTCGATTACTTTTAGATGCATTTGTATACACTCCCTTAACAATAATAACTATGCAAAACGAAAATGTAACGCAAAGTTTGAACTACTATATTGACAGGATTTAGCAGAGGACTGATTTTAAAGTCCTTTTAAAATATCGAAGCATTAATAAGAATGTTAGATAACATCAATACATATATGTAGATACATAAAGTATTCTATTACGAAGAAACAACTGTGAGGTCACAATATTTGTATATTAAATTAAAATAGTTGAAAACGCTTTCGTTGAAATGAAGAAACAAGGCCAAAGCGTTTACATCGACTTTAAAAAACATTACATTATACTTAATTCTTAGTGTTATTAAGGTAAGTGAAATATTTAACTTGCTTCACTTTATTCACGGCGTGCTGTATAAATAATTTGAAAAACGTGCCGTATAATAAAGCTCTTAAAGCGGAAAGTTAGCGCTTGGCCACACAAGGACATTTGAAATATTACATCAACTCCTTCAACAGCCGTCACACGCTTCCGCAAATGGGCCTGAATAAAAAGCAAATTGAAGGCAATTCAAATCTGCGCGCAGTAACTTCATATGTATCATAAATATTGTTGCTCATTTATTGCACAAAGGATCTGTTAATTTTCTTTCAATGCACGAATTGAGCAATAGCGAAATCGAAAAATTCAACAGAAAACAACTGCAAAGAAGATTTACCGTATTAATACTCAAGCTATTTACGGCCGTGTTTTTGTTTTATTTCATTCGTAGTAAGTATTTTTATTTCGTAATCGAAAAAGAAGGTTATCTTTTTATAAGCTTATTAAAGCGGAATGTTTATGAAAGCTATGCAAATGTTCCTCACTTTTCCCTTTGTGTATTATAGCGGATGCCACGGTCGGTTGCGAAAGCTACAAATCTGCGTACAACGTTGTCTGTGAGATCGAAGTTGTGTTGATTGTGGATATTAAGGATTGTGTCGCAGCTTAAGCTCTACGTTTGAGGCTAGAATGTATGGGATAGGTAAGCGAGTCTAAACTCTGTTACGTTAGGTGGCTTGGGTGCTTGCCTATCGAACCGCATGTTTTCGTTTATCTCGGTTAAATAAGAATCGGAATTCCATTACTAGTAATTACCGAGGTATATAGATAAGATTTTCGCAAGTTTGATGGGTGCTCATGATTCATTTGGCCACGGTGGTAATTTCTATTTATGTCTGAGTAACACGGACGCCACCGAGGCGTGTTATCTTAAGAGCGTTGTAGAGATACGTAACAGTCTCCACGCTTTTGAGGTAGCTATTCTACTTATCATTATTATCGTACATTTTTCTGAAAGGTCTCATTTAATTTAATAAACACCGATTACTTACAACTATGTATTTCATTCGTATTCGAAAAAAATTAAGTATAGTTTACTCCATTACCATGAAGAGCGAAAACACTTATCCTCATTTGCAAGTCACGTGTCTTTTAGCAGCATTGAAATTTCAAATCTACACTGCATG
>DWDX01000327.1:0-29357 GCA_018245675.1 Agara michaeli
TAATTAAGTAATTAAGATGACTAAAACATGACCTTCATTGAGTGTATGTATGTACCTTATGATGAATAAAACGATTTAAATTTGAATTTGAATTACTGTCATCTCGTATTATTATATTGAGAACTGAATGTCAAGACATTAAACAAAATGAAATCAACAAAGGCAGTATTATTTCAATGACTTCGCAGTATTATTCAACTGCTACGTTGTTAGTACTAATCGACGATGACAAGGAGGCGTAGTCACCGATTAGAAGGCGGCTGTACAATTGTAGAGTTAATAAAATAAATTCGGAACATGTCGGTCGGCGCCCTGGCCGGGCGGGCGGGCGCCGCGCTCGGGGGGCGTGCGCGGTAAGCTGTCGGCGCGGTGTGTGGCGGCCCTGAGTCAGGGCTGTCGGCAGTCGAGAGCGCCGATCCCGCTGACTGATGCCCGTGCAGTTGTTGACTCTGCGCCCGCCATTTTTAATCTGTTAACCTTACCTGACGTGGCTAATTTACAGTTAACAATGACTTGCCGTCGTTCAGTCTTGCAGCTCACAGCTCTCTGTGTATTTTATGCATGTAATTGGCAATTTTCTTAACTTACACAGATATTAAAGAAGACCTAACGTATTTTTAACTGTTCTCTTAAACTTTATCTTTAGTTTATTTATTCATCAGCTGTTCGGCTGCCATGGCTCAGGCTCTGTTTATCTTCAAATTAGATAGCCGCGTGCGAGGTGTAATTATTATTCTACAATCACGCGTACCTACTGCCTAATGGGGTAAGCAGATAGCTGTTAAAACTAAATATCCTTACAGACATGACATGGATCTTGTACCTACATGTGTCCCGAGATATTGTTATAAAAGTGTTGGGTAACCACCGCATCAATTAGCCTGTACGTACGATTGCTATGTATTTGTATAACATTATATTAGTTTTGTTATTTAAACAAAACCCAGATAATCAATTACTATTTAACGGAGAGATGGTTAAGCGGTGTTGCTCGATTGTATAGGTACGCATATATCCTCGTTAATTACTCGAGGTAATTTATTAATATAAGTAGTGGTGTACTTTCTACTTAAACTAGAATGTAGCACTGGTACCAGGGGCACGGCTAGTACTCTTACTAACGGTTATTCTATTTATAACCTAAACCACCTCCCACTTTTGACATCAACAGATATAAAGGCGCTTTCTAGACAAGCGTCCTACATTGGCTGCACCTCATTTACCAGTAAGTAAGACCAGTAAAATCCCGACTGCCAAGCCGGAGATCGCAGGTTCGACTCCCAAACGAGACTGTTGAAGATGTCGTCGATGAACAAGATGAGCACATTTGTGTCTTCCGAGTCTAATAAATATCTGTATAAGCTATACACACTGTGTAAGTAAATATGTTTATCAGCCGTGCAGTTACCACGTCACGGACATTGAAATACATCATTTGGAACGAGGTGGCCTTGTGTGGAATTGGTTCAATTATTATTATTACTGGCATGAGCTGTTTGAGATCGAATACATAATACCCTGTTTTCACGTCGGTTTGTTTGTCCTACTACATAAATATGATACCGTGTCCCACGATTTGCCATCGTTTTCCAACGGCTATATATTAATCCAAAACGAGATAAAACCTGCAGGCGCAGGCTCCCCGGGCCAGCCGCCCGCGGCGCGCGAGCCGTTTTAATTCTTCCCGCACGCTAATGACATCGTGTTGTATGAATTTTTGTCATCGTCTTATTTCAATACCGTTAACGTTACTTAGCTGCTTTAAGGATATATTTTATCAGTGATTGTCTATAGTTAGTCGGTATTCTTGCTTAATCTGTGAAAATTTTCGACATAACAGTGCAATTGGCAAAAATTGACGATCGGTTAAAATACTTAAAATGTATTAGCGAATTATTTGTAACTTCGTTTCTTTTACAAACAATCAACAAGTCGGTCTCAAAACAAGAGTGAATTGCCATATCACTTTCTAGAGAAGCGTGCTACAACCTAAACTTAACATCACTTAGAATCGAGCCAACTCGTGATCGATCGTAAGCCTATATTATACAAAAAAAATATACGACAGGCAACGATATATATACGATCGTTATAGAATATAACTGCATAATATTTAAACTTACTGTAATTTGAAAAATTAAGTTATTATTATTATTATTAAATTATTTGTCTTTATTGAAACCTCACTGATGTTGCGCGCAATTATTTCACGTCAAGCGAAGCCTCGCCAGATTACCGAGAAGGGACAGCTAAATAAAGTACAATTGAAAATGACCGCGGCTTATCGTCGAACGCGCGACGTCGATAACGACGCTTTTAAGCGCGAACGTCTCCACTTAGTCACCGGGGTCCGTATCAATAATATACGAAGTACACTTATCACGACGATAGTACTTGAAAATGTTGGCAACGCGAATTGCTTCGCTCCCGTACGCGATTTTGCACCTTAATGTGCGGCGATATAGGTGTTAGTTTGTCGTGCGGCTTTGATGTGTGTATTATGGGCGCTTGTGTGTGGATATGTTCGGGTTGTTTATTCGAGTTATTAGCCGGTTATCGTTTGAAGCACCGAAACACGTCGGCCGCGTCCCGCGAAATGTGATTGCGGCGTGAGGGGGGCTCACATGACGCTGCAAGTATATTATTACGTCAAGTAACCACTTTGCGGAAGTAGATTTTCGTATTTTCATCTTGACTCTTTTTTATTGTATCGTTGGACAACTGTCTCCTTTCATATAAAGAGAGTTTAACGTCATAGTCCACGTTGCTGACCGTGTGCGGATTGGCAGGTTTCACGCACCTCAATATCTAATATTTTGATTTATAAAATGCACGCAACTTTGTATAGTCAGGGGTGTATTAATCAATCCAGGCTGAAATCTACACTTCCGCCTATTAATATATCAATAAATATGTTTTTTTTCATATGTTTACACCGGAAAATCTTAAAAACTGCCAACCCTAAAATCTCTAACAATTTCATATTCAATTAAACCATTCCTTTGGTGCATAAATGTAGGGTCTTCCACAAAGTTGGCAATATAATATGTAAGTAGTAATCTTGATTAAGTAGTGCTCGATCTACCTGTTACATAGTTTTCTTGGCATAGGTTACCTCACCTCACCTCACCTTAGTGATCTAGAAAAAAGATTTTTTTTATATTCCAGTTGTCTCTATACGATTTATTGACATCCATGAGCGGCATTGAAAACGTACTATTGAAGCTAAGCTAAGCTAAGACTAGCTTATTTCCATATCTATAAGTCATCAACCAAGTAACAGTTATACTTGTAACATATAATTGTAATTAATTAATTATTATCCTCTTCACATTGTTGTACTGGGGTATGATTGCACGTTGCATATAAACCGTGCACGCCGCGCTAATGCATCGGTTCGGTTTCGCGGAGCCCGCGGCCTTCGATAACGTTGCTAATGAGCCGCCTGCGTCCCGCGGGCCGCGTGTCATTCGCGTCGGTGCAAACAAACACTCCACTACGTACCTAGACGCGCTAATGATGTTTTCATTACGTACACACTTTCAAACGAACCCGCTCAATTTCAATAGGCTCTTTTCTAGGCTTCGCTCTGCGTTGGGATGCATCTACGCTTCCCAATTAATAGAATAACGGTCAAATGCAAGCCCGTTATAGAATAAAATGCAGACATGACAAAAGTCCATACATATTTTGTTACACAACTAACGTAGTGATCACTCTCGCAAGTTCGGGGCCACTGAACGATGCCGAACCATCCTCGAGAATGTGCTCCTATCAGACCTCAAATTCAGAAACGTCTAAAGGAGCGGGTCGCAGGACGATGTACAAGGTGAACTAAAGCAATCATTTGTATCAGACCAATCTGATGTTTATATATGTTTTGTATGTTATGAAGATATAAACATTTGGAATTTTAAAACTTCCGTGATGCCCACACAAACTACACGCAGAACATTATGTTTTGTAGAGACAGAAACCTCTTGCGGTGTTGTCGCCATAATTTTCCCATTATTATTATCATCATTCTATGTCCTACCGCCGCATAAAGTTGCCAAGTAATACGAAATAAATGTCGTCAATTCAACATTACAATTCCGCATAATTCTCTATAATATACGGCGATGATGAATCATGGCCGTTTACAATATTAAATTTCCTCAAATGCCGGAAACATTTGCCTACAATAACGTTTTATTGCCATACGAGTGCGTGCATACGTCGGAGCGACAATGCAGCCGGCGGTATCGCTCGAAGTCCAGCTGTAGGTGGCGAATTTCCTTGGGCTATTATCCTTATTTGTAAGAGAAAATAAATTTGTAATGTATGCATCAGCAAACGGAATATTGATTAATATTGTGGTCGTTGCACATATTTCCTGCGTTCGGAAATGTACAATAATGAGTTTAACATATGAACGGATACGTATTGTATCGTCCTTTAACAGTAGGTATGCGATAAGCTAAAACTATGCGGGTTATTTCAGGTAGTACGTGTAATCGCGCGTTTTTGATACAAATATATATTTTAGCCTTAATATTTATTTTTAAATAATTATATTTGGAAAATTCCCAGCCCGTCTGATCCTGAACATGGCGGAAACTGAACTTTTTTGTAAGTTTTACAAGTAACCAATAAATTTCGATAAACATAGAAATCATTTTACACGCAAACATAGAATAAATACTCATTACATGTACATTTGTCCTGAGTTGGATTCGAACCCAGAACCTTCGACTAGGCCACCTGAAGTCCCTAACTATTGGACAAACAGGTCGGATATGTGGTCGGATATGTAGTCCATTTAGTGTAGAGTCCAACGGTGATTGAATCTATGAATTTAAAAAAAACACTAGAAGTGTTATGTTATGTTATGTTAAGCTTCATAGCAAAACTTTAAAACAATAAAAGAAAATAATCGTGGGTTATTGATCAGAAAACATGCGGAATTCTATAACCCTGCTTTAAAGCAAATGTCTATCACATATTCCTGTGTAACTACGTCTAGTCCGGGGTCGTTCTCTGAACTATCCCAATCATTTACAGCACGCAAACGTCTGTTAAATGTCTGGCAAGAGCAATTTATGTACGTACAATGTAATTTCGAATCGTTGAAGTATCGTATATTGATATTTTTATAGGCCTTATTAATAGGCATCGCATGCACGCGTGCTGCAATCCAGTTATATAAATAAGATGCTTAGCAGCCTCCCGACCTCCGCTTGTATCATTGACTTGGAAGAAATGTACCTACATGTGTACGCACATTGACTGGCCTCTCAGTTGAGCGGTTAGAGACCCTGGGTGCTAAACCAAAGGACGTGGATTCGATTTACACCCAGGACAAACATAGGTCAGATACTGGCTGACGCAGGAGTCAAGGGTCTCCGAAACCGGCGTGTATGCATGAAGAGAGCGATGAATGTAGACGAAGCGCGTCAGGCTGGCAAGGACAGAGATATTTGGAACTCGGTGCTTTCTGCCTATCCCGTTACGGACGTGGCGTGATGGTATGTTGTTGTATGTTGTACAAACATTTGTGTGATGAACACACTAGTTTGTTCGGTATCTGGATGTACCGAAAATATCTATATAAATATTATATCCTACTTTTAGTAGCTTTCTAGTTATCATAACAATTGATGTTTAATTGCTTAGTTTGTTATCTTTTAATTTTATTATTATACACCTTTTATGTACTTTTTTAAAGAACAAATTCTCGTGGGCGTCTCGCAAATACTTTTCTTAGATGGGAATCGAATGCACTACTTCCGAATGAGCATTTAGGATCGCTAACCACTAGAGCGACAGGCCCGTGGCAGGCTTCGCCGGGTCTTTTTAGTTTTCATATTCCACGTCGGCCGAGCAGTGTTTGTCAAAAATGCACTTAGATGCTGAATGTTTAGTATTCATCCACATTTCTTCAACCCTGTTATTGATACATTGATGGACACGGGTCTTCTCCTAATATCTAGGCTTAAGACCACGGGCTGCCACACTGGCCGAGTGGCCGGATTGTCAGTATTGAGACATCTCAGAGAACATTGTGGATAATTTTAAACCGTGCAGGTTTCCTCAGGATGTTTACCATCACCGTTACGACGCGACATATTTAACTTTGAAAAGTCAAAGATAGCCAGGATTTGAACCCAGTGCCCCGGAGTGAGAAAACGAAACTACTAGGCTATGACTGCTAACTATCCGCCTACCGACTTGCATTTAAATGAAATGTTTATTAAATTGGCTGCAACAACGTGGAGACATGCGTGCGGGCGATACGGGCGTTTCATATCGACTTTATAATTTACTATCCAGTTTTCTCATAAAATATATTTGTTTATGAACATTCAAGGATTAATTAATAAATGCTTACATGGTTTGATGAAATTGAAATAATTAAGGGCTAGAGAATTACGAGATACATTTATAACAAGAGCACAAATGATAGAGTTGAGCGAGAGACCCGGGCGTATTGATTCAGAATCAATAATAAGTGTCCTAAAAGGCAGCCTGGTTTAAAGTACTATCAAGGATCTACGAAGGCTTTGATCTAATAGAGAAGAGGTCATTTCTTTCCGCCTGTCCCAATGAGGAATTGGCTTAACGATATGTATGTATGAACGTTATATTAAATTTCAATAAAGTGAAGACTTGGTTCCTGGGCATTGAGACCGAGTATGCAGCGGCACCCTGGAGCACGTTGGACCGCGTTGCTTCAATGGGGACTGGTTGGCGATAGATTGCCCTGTCTAGCACCGCGTTGTCTAACTTGACAGGTCATTTGCGGCACGGCAATGCCTCGCGGCTACGAGCCGTACTCTGTTTGTTTTAGATATGGTGCGTCTACATCCTCATACCTATTTGTATTAAGGCACCGACGATTCGATTCAATGCATTATTTAAAAAAAAAACAATCTTTTCTGGAAATGTTCTATATCAGTACCTACTTAAGGAGGTATTTTGGGCAATAATCAAGTTAATGTTGCCTTATTGGTATAAAGAACCCTCAAGGTCGTGACGTTTTGTGAATATAGGTACTTACCGAATGCAACGGACAACTCAGATTTTGTTTGTAATCAATTATTTCATAATGTTTTTAAATTTATTTTCTGCGGAAACCTAGTTCACTTCATTGTATGAAAGAAATGATCGAAACTACATTTTTCTAATTCTAATATACCTAATTAAAACGTAGCACGACACTAATAAATATGTATATATGTATGCATATAAGTAGTTAAACGAAGACGGCACACGGCATAAAAACCCAACAATCCCGTATGAATATTTACCATTCAATTACTATAGTGATGCGAAATTGTATTATGAAATTATGCAACGTCAAGCCATAAATCAAGATGTAATCTCACGTTAGTCATGTTTGTTTATTCATTACCTTCGTTATAATAGATTTAAAGCGCTTTTTGTGCCGCCGAGACGTTTTTGTTAGTCGAAGGTGTGTTGTGCGCCGTTTTTGCGGTGAAACTATGTTTGTATGCGAAACTGTAACTATGAAACGAGCGGACGACACGAGCGGGCGACACGAGCGGTAGCGTTTTTATCTCGTCGTAATAACAAGTGGGACAAGTCCACACGCGGCGGTCCGATTCCGTATTGACGTTCACAAAATTAATTACACTGTAATGTTTAGTTGCTCAAATGTGCGCATTAATTAAGGTAACTTAACAACAACATTTATATTACCCGCTCGTGTAAATAGAAACCCGTATCTATTATAATAATGCACACACACACACATACCGTCACGCCAGGCCCCTAAATAATATAAAAATATAATAATGCGATAAATAATTATGAATATGCAAGACTTTATCTATGATGTAGAAAGAGAAATTACTTGAAAACGCACACTCGCAACTAAATGAATAAAAATGTTGCAATAAATTACATATAAAATTGTCATAACATTTGTAGGTTTGATTTCCACTCGGGACAAACACTTGTGTGATGAATAACAGTATTTATTCAGTGTCTTCATGTTTAATAATATATTTGCAAAATAGTAATAAATGTATATTGTATTGAGTATCAGTTCCGCATATTTAACAAAGGCTCTGCCTGCTCTGGGATCAGAGCGTCTTGTTTCATTCTAAAAAAAAAGTATTGCTATTATTAGGTGTGTAAGAACAAATTTGTTTGGTGTTCTCTACCTATTCCATTAGGGTCCCGGCGTGATGGTACGTTTATTTACTGTCCCTAGTCCGCTGGTTTCGTAGCTACGTGGAACTCAAAGCCTGTGTGTCTGGGTAGAAAGGGGAATGATTGACCGCTTCCTCCCCGCGCGCGGCCGCGCTCTGATTTATAATAGAGCCTTTTGTTCCAAGCTGCCCGGCCGCCCCTTATTGTTTGTTTTACCTCATTAATTAGTTAGCAATTGCTTCATTACCCTACTTGCTTCATTGTATCTCCTGTTCTCATCAGACGTATAGGAAATTATTTTATTTTATGCGAGAAAAACAGAAAAGATGTTTATTTCACAAAAAGTGTTCTTTTTCTTGTTTTTTGTTTCTAGATTAAAATGGCTGAACCAATTGATCTATCTATGCGTCATCATTTTACACAAATCCATTACACTGCAATTGTATCTATTCATAAAATGAAAGCTATGATATAGATACATTAAATTACCAACCTAGTTTTACAGCTAATACATCGCTCATCACTCTACATTCGGGCATGACTCTACATTCAGAAGAAAAAGGATTAAGGGCAGGATCACACCGGCCGAGTGCCGATTGATAATATAGACGAACTGCGAGATGTGCGCGTTTCCTTACGATATAAACTTAAAAGTGCATATAATTGTTTAAAGTTGCGTGCTACAGTTCGGAGCCCAGACCCCCGGAGTGGTGGCCGAGAGCTGAATCACTACGCTATCATTGCCTACTCGCTATAAAATTATACTGGCATTCAGTTTAAAAATAAATAAAGTCCGTTGCCCGCTGATTGGCCGATATAAAAAATATATATAAAAATAGTCGCTTTAAAAAGCGATTTATGCTACCGTACTTTTCAGAAAACCTGCACTTTGCGTGCGGCACAGATAAAAAAGACACGAAAAAACAATTTAAAGACACGCCGAGAGGGAGACTGACGTTGAAATTTATCGACGCCGATATATTGTAAGTCGCCGGTAATTGCTTGAAACTACATCTTATGACTAGGCTGCGATAAACATATTTATAACGCACCGTGCCTCGCGGTGTTACCCGCGTAAATCCCGATCTCGTGGGATTTTCGGGATAAAAAGTGGCCTACATGTTGTCCTATAACATCCTCTATCTTCCAGTGAAAGTCCCATTAAAATCGGTTCAGCCGTTCCCGCGATTAGCCCGGACAAACAGAAAGACAGACAGACGGTCAAAAAGTTTGTTTATGTTTATGTAAGATTATAGCAGATTATTCTGTTTTGAAGTAATAAATTATAAGCATAAAACTATTATGATTAAGTGGGTATAACCTATACCTTATAATGAATAAAATAATTTGAATGTAATAATATGCTATTGGGACTTTTCTATGAGCTTAACATTCGAACCCTTTTTGTCGCAAAAAATCAATCATGGCTTAACGCGTTCACTAAACTTAAATAAACGAGTTACTTGTCTGTGGTGGTAAATGTAAAGCCTCATTATTGAAATAAAAATAAAAAGCCTTTAAGCATTGGACAAGAAAGGATAATACTGCTAAAATAGGGGACATAATGTTGCCCGTTTCGTTAATACATTCCTGTATATTTGCATTGTTAACATTTAAAAAAATGGTCGTTTCATGATTCGTCGTAGCGAGCCGGCACGTCTTCGGCGACGCGCGCACCGCGGGCGCTTGTAATTGCCGCCCAATGTTTGTTTTGTTCGACCCTTAACTCTTCACGCTGTTCATCTCCCTCTCTCTCTCGCCTATCGAGTTATACATTCGTCTCGCTCAGACACATCGCAATGAAACTACTTAGAGTTTATTTATCACATTTAACTCTTCAAACTGCGGATCCGTTTAAACTGGGCTTATACTTTTGTCATTTTCATGTTGGATTTTATCCCTTACGTGCGAAGGTATATTTTAGGTTGGAATCGTTCGGTTTGACTAGTTCATCGGGCACGCGAGCGCAGCGTTCGGAACCGTCGATATTTTCAGATTAATAGTTGGCGGTCGGTTTATATATCGTGGTTCGGTATTATTGATTGTAATTATCATGGCGCCCTAAGTTAAATACCAGGCGATCACGCGATCTTACAGAGCGTTGGATTTATCGACCGCCGGCCCGCAACCAACCGGTCGCGCTCATGCTCTCCTGCTGATTTATTACATGTTGTTTCTGCCAGATCTGATTGTTTTGGGTCATTGCAATTATTTATTTGTCCAATAAATAACATTGAAAGTATTTTAAAAGGAATCACTCCATATCTGTAAGGATTCTTTGGAATTCTTTGTAAGTATAGAGATATGTGGCATTCGGTGCTTCCTGCTAACCCCGGTCCCTACCGGGGATGATGTTATAGTAATAAGAGTTACCGTCCCCTACTCCTATTCTTCTCTCATCGTCGTCTGCCTGAGCCATCCATTTACGTTACTACTCTACAAAAAAGTCCGCCTGTAAAGTATTTGATATTGCGAGTACCTACATATTTCGTCTTAAACCTATTCGCTTAATACATTGGCAATGTCAACATAAGAATAACTAAAAAACCATTTCATTTTATTCGTATATTTGTCACAAATGGCAAATTCCCAAAATCATGTAGTAGGTAACGGTTGCCGACCTTATTGCTATTTAGGTTTAACATTATACTTTGTTTCTTCAGTATGCTCTATACCTTTGAATCATTAACGATAAAACAATTTTTTTTTCTAACTCTGCTTGTAATAAAGAATTTTCGCTCTTAGAATTCATTTCAAGTCATTCCTAGCGACTCTATGTAGAGTCTACGAAGACAATGCGCGGGGAATTTGCGCGACGTCGTTAACCTGCAAAAGGGTGGCAGGTGGCGCGCTCACGAAATACCTTTTTATGTGTTACGAATTTTGAATGATTTAGTAGTTAAATTATATCGTTAAAAGAATAATAATTCGATTCGAATACATAATTCATGAAACTGCATAGATAATGAAATTAAATTGAACGTACGCGTTTGTTAGGGTCCGACACAAAGTTGTGTCCGTTGGTAAATATAAAGTACATAAATTGTGATAACGACGAATAAAATTTCCTGATCAAATACAGTCTTTTACTATTGTAACGGTTTTTAACTGATAGCCTAATTACATTATGTCCTAATCGTAAACCACACTATATTATTTACATAGCAACATGAAATAGATGCACCCGTAGATTTAGACAATAATGCTATTTCCATATATGTAACATACACAGAGGTACGTATCATAGTACAACGTTTACTTATTATAGTTCATTCGAATACTTTTTATAACAATTGTTATGCAACAATGCATACCTATGCAATGCATAACCATTTCACGCATGGCGAACCAGTATGCACCGACGAAAGCTATTCGTGCGTACATAACACAAACTGTATACTTGTGAATATTTGAATACGCAAGTGAGTTTTATTACATTTTTAGGAAAATTCAGTAATCGTGTGGCTTTTCAAAAATTTATTTATTTCAGTAAACAACACCCAATCCCAATTCGACGATATATCTACAAACGCTTGCATAAAACGTAGGTAGGTAGGTAGTCGATATTCCAGAAAATTATCAAACCCATCGGTGATATGTTTTTTACTTACCTAGCACATGACATCGGACAAGTTGACGTCGTCCAGTCATTTTACTGTAAAATTAATCAGAAAATTCTTCATCAATATTTACACCTCCGTAAATACACGAACGGCGAGTGTCGCGAGCGATGCTATTCCATATTAATCCCGCGGTGCCCGGTCGGCGCGCGTTAGTCCCCGCGACACGAATAGCGTGAGGTTTTGCGCTCCCACGGAATTCATCGCCGGCAAAAAACTAACAGTTCGCGTTCCGAAAGTTCGTCAATTCGTAAATCAAGCGCCTCGGCACAATCACGTCGTATAAAAACCGCGTGTCGCCCTGTTGCCTCTTTACAATTCCCCAAATTAACCTTTGTTTACATTTAATGCGGGTTTTTTTATTTAAGCTTAGCAAATAGACAAACCGCATGATGGTAAATGGTCACCGTCGCTTACAGACATGTAAGACCCCAGACGAGTTGTCAATGCGATGCCGGGTATGAAGGAGAGCTCTTTTCACGCCTTTCTTGGAGAGCCTTATGTAGCGCTCCGGAAATACCTCATAAGTATTTTAATTATTTTTACACGCTTAGCATTAGTGTATTACTGTATTCCTCAGCGGTAGTGCTTCAATGTTTAGGCGGTATTTAAAGTTCTTCGGGCACGATATCGTTTTATTAATTGTACGTAATTGTCGTTAAAACAGGTTAAGAGGGACACATTATTTGATTTCAATAACAATTTCACGAGCCTCGCATCGCCCCGATAGGCCAATAACACGATTGTCGTTTTAATTAAACAATCTCGCGGTCGTCAAATTGTATAAATTTACAACGTGGCAATATACATCTGCACTAGCATTATAAAGAAGAAAGATTTGTTTGTTTGTATTGAATAAACTCAAAAACTACTGAATCGATTTTCAAAATTCTTACACCGATAGAAAGCTACACTATCAGCGATTAACATTAAAACAATTACAATAATGCAAACCAAGGAAGCCAAAATTTACCTATGCAAGTCAGTTTTCGGCGTACGCTGCGAAAACTAGGCGATTGGTTGGTTGGGAACTAAGGTTATAGGGCAACATATAGGCTATTTCTTTTCCCGAAATCTCCGCAAGTAACACCGCGGGGCACAGCTCGTACATAATAAGGAAATGGCAATATTAAAAAATGATGCTTCTTCCCGACTCGTAAGGAACGCCGTGGATCAGAATGTGCGACGCGTCGCTTTCGTTTCGCGCGCAATCTCACGGACATGTGTTGTGTGTGTCATGTTTAAAACATGCGCGGCCGAGGAACGACGTCGGCGCACGTAACATGTCACATGTCGGTCGGTCTGTCTCGTCATTTGTGCTGTGCGAGATTATTGAGAGGTCGTGTCCGGTGGCGATTTGTGCTGAGGTGCCTCTATATTGCCTAAAAATGGTTACTAAAGTAAATATTGGTATTGAAACATTTCTAATTGTGATTCAACTTTTGACAAATTGAAATTATCGATCTTCATAATGATTTTGTGTGAGTTTTATGATGTCGATAATTATGAGTATAAATGAACTACCTCATTGTTACCGAACGGTCGATAAACATAGATAGGTACTGCATGATAGTATATAATACTTATATAGATATTTGTATGACATTAAACAACAAATGTTTGTCCTTGGTTGAACGCGAACCCACGACCTCTTACATAGCAGTGTAACCGCTAGACTAACACGCCAATCATGAAACAGTTTAATGTAAATTAGTAAATTGTGCGTTATTGTCGACATCATTGACATGGTCATAGTTGTCAAAGTCATATGTATACTCGTATCCAAATAAATACAAAACACGTAATCTGAAACACTCATATATGTATGTACCTAATATTCAGTATTTCAAAATTGAATTCGTTCGCATCGCGGTACATATTGACATAATATATTACGCGGAGCATTTTAATTGCCGCTATAATTCAATTAATAAAAACAACGCAGTGGCTTCATTTCGAGATCGAAACGAGGAATCTCCCGCATCTCGGAATTTTCGAATGGCCAATGAAATTTTACTGCCCGCCGGCCACATAACTCGACAACTAAAATCACGGCTGGATCGAAAAAAATACACAGAAATTGAAGAAAAAACTACCCAAGCACACTACACACGGACAGATAAAACGATTTGCTTTAGTGAATTAAAATTGGTGAATCGTTACAACAGGTACATACAACATTTAAAACGAAATGTTTGCACATCCATGTAAATATTACTTAATAAGTAAAATAATAATTTGTAACAAGAAAATCAATTTTATATGAAATTACTTATTATTATATATTGTAACATTATAAATATAAAGAAAGAAATGGAAACGGAGGCGAAACATTTTCACCAGTATAGGTAGGTATAGAGTTACGAGTCGGTAACTGTTAAGTCAAAACTATTCGTTAAGCCGAGGGCGAGCGAGCGGCCGTATCCGTATCTCGTCGGCCCATCGAAGAGTTTCCCGAGAGTAGTCGATGGCACGGAATTAAAACATTGCATTTTTACTCACGGAGCAGTTACCGATGGTATCGCTCGCGCTCGCGGCGACGATTTATTTTATGTGTTAAAGAGTTTGTTTATGCTGAAGGTGGTGAGGCCCATTGCGTGAACCGCGCGGCCTACGACGGAGGCGGATACGAAACAATAAACTAAGCCGGAGTGACAATCCTCTCTCTACCGTAGCTACGAATAATCAGGCTTTTTGTGTAATCACACCTGTGAACGCGATATCATGACAAATGTTTTCTTTCTAAATTGTCATGAAGGTATTGTAACATTGCACGAGTGTATGTCATGATTGCCATTAGTAATGTCATTAGCGGGCAATGATAGCGTAGTGGACTTGGTTTTAGGTATCTCACTCCGGGGGTCTGGGTTCTCGGACGCATCTCCGTCTTTACAAAGTAACGTGCGTTTCGTAAAATAAATATCATTCGCTATAAGGGTGAAGGAGAATATCGTGTGCAAACCTGCACTGTACGCTTTAAAATTATCTGTGAGGGTTTTTAAGGTATGTGAAGTCTGCCAATGTATATTTGGACAGTACGGTCCTAAACTTGCTTATTAGGTGTAAGAAAAATATCATGATTCGTACTCGAGACTATTTACACTTTCCGTAGTAACATTTAATAGAACGAGAAACGTCTTGCGTATTCGTATACATCTCGCATTACATTCCCTTTACCGAGATCTCCATACTGCACCGCATTCCGTTTCTTATCGAGATTCTCGCGTCGACAATCTTAACAATCCCGTTTAATACGGATCTTTATTAACAAACAAGATCTCGCATAGCGTCCATCTACCATTGAATACACTGCATATAGGGAAACGTAATAGTGACAAAACCACTTCTTGCTTCTAACGCAATTTGCACGGCGCATCGCCACGGTCGGCTGGATGCGGCCGGCGTAAAAACACGTCCCACCGAGTAATCGCTTCATCCACGCAAATGCCTTGCGTCTATAGAATGACTGGATAATAGGGTCTCTCTGCCTGGATTAGCTTGCTGTTCACATTTTAGCTCGGGTTTTCTATAGCCATTAAATAGAAAACTCAACGATCAATTACCTCAATAGTATTAAAATACGAGGGATAGAAAATCCTGTAGATGATTGTTTTTGATTCTACAAGTTTTTCTTTTAGTATAATATTATTGTTTATATATTCCACGTCGGTACGTGGCAACCCTGAACGCTGCTTGCGTTCACGTAGCACCCATTAAAATACCATCGAAACGAAACAAGAGCGAAGTCTAAATGCCTCCGCTTCGACGGCTTTGTCACAGCCGAAATAGTCGAATTAAATGCGAAATTCGAGCAAAAACCACACGCGCAGAGTCCTCCGAATGGAAGATGAGGCCATGGTCCTGCCACTCACCGCGCAACCGCCGAGCTAAAGTCGCTCTCCGACATTTCAACGTCCGAACGTAACTAACTAACGAATCACGACCCTCAGTCACACAGCTGTACCGAGACTTCACAGTGACTTCGACAACTACGAAATATTACCCCTCGTTTGTTTACATTGAAGGTTTTACCTACTGTTTTTCACTAAACGAAAGACACTATTTTCATCGTACACTGTATTTCTGTAGATATTATTTATTTTTCAATTGCCACTTTTTATGAATTTTTATTCAATTTGAGTATGACTACTTTTTTGGCCGAAACGCAATATATCTATTAGTATATTCCCCTTTTAAAAAAGGTTTTATTTTAAGTAAGCTGTTTGTTATTGTGGTATTTTTAGCTTGGACATGGATATCCAAAGTTAAACGTGATTGAGCTGTACCGTAAATACCTATTACATTTTTTATTATATATTACATACGTAGTCTAAATAGTCGTGTATTGCTTTCTTTTATTTAAAAGAATTAGGGAATCCTCGGCTTTTCGATCGTAGAGAACCTGTACCCTTCAAAAGACTCCGCACTTTTACGTTTTACGTTATTGATAATTACCAAAACAATGTTTTCTGTACAGCTGTACAGTTCTAATACAATTCTGTGTCATCGTAGGATTTTGTTCAGATTGATACAATAGTAAATTCCAGACCTGAACAGTTGAAATGAACTCGCTAATAAAAGGAACGCTGTTCAATTAAGCGTTCGATAGATTGCTCGAATCCACTGCAGTGCAGCAAGATCAGAGAGACAGAGATCGAAATATTCAGGGTTGGAACTGCAGGAGTGGAATGCTACCGGATGAGCGTAGGGAGTACGATTAACATAAGAATGTTTAACCTATCCCGGCCGGCGAAGTGTCATCAATCCCCGCTGGCCCGGTCGATGCCGCGTTTCGTTTCGATACATTATTCGGTTGCGCATCGATTTATTTATCGTGACTATAAATCATCGCTTAGATCATTACTGATAATAATTTATAGTAGTAGTAGGCACCGCGGCGTGCGCGGGCGCATCGTGCGCGCATAAATCAAATTGTAGGTAAATGTGGATGCGCGCTCGTGTGTATGTACATATCTCGAATGCTCATTGAAACAAATGTATGTAAGATTTTCTTTTTTTTTTTTTAAATCTATAACCCGGAAGCGAAAGTCGCTTTTAAATTTATCAATGTTAAGCACCCATCTGAATGTTGATTGAGTTTTGACAAGAATTATTAATTGTTACTACATCCTGACTTGTGATACCGTTACCGACAAACGGTCGTATTATTTCCGACTTGCCACCTCTCGATGTAAATCTCATAAAATCTCGGAAAGCATAATTATCTTAAAACAATGTTATTTGTCACAAATACACAATTGCACGTAATATTGTAGATATAGGTATATTTATCGTTGAAAAAATACATAGGCAGGGATTATAGATTCTCTTTAGCACAAGAACGTCAGTAACGTTGAAATTTAAACATTTAATGAGTTCTGGTCGAATTTCTATTATCGAGCGAATGTTAGTATTTATAATGATATCAAGTGCTTATTTATGTATGTGTATATGTATATATAAGTATGCAGGTCGTCGGTGAGTTTGTCGGCGGCACAAAGGGCCGCTAACGACTCGCTCGGCCGTTTATTGATTGATAAATCAGCGGCTCGGAGCGCCGACGCTGGCCGGTGCTCGCGATTATGAAAATATCCTTTAGAACATGTAGAGTTTGGTGTGCAATCATTCGAGCAATAAGAATATTCGCAAGGACTAATTCTTGTACATGCAATAAAGTTAATAAATGCACTTTTCAATTCCAAATTGTATTATTCATTACAAAGTACATACATATTTGTGTACACACACTTAATGACCGTCATACATGATTATAGCTACATGTAATGCAAATTATAATATATCCTTTATTTATACAAAATATAGTAAACCTCCGTGGAACCTCTGCGAGATGTGGAATGAGCTTTATTCCTATGGTGTTCTTCAGGGTAGCGTTAAAAAGGTTTCTTCAAAACAAACCACGCAATACCGACCTCCTCTGATATTGTCTATAGGTGACAGAGGTTTTATATCAGATACCTGTACTAGATAGATACCTATTGAAGGTCTAAGCACTACCCTCCCGCTTACAAAGAAAGGAAGCAACATCTGCCTGTTTGCAGTTGCTTTTTACCATCTATGTAATAAAATGTTTAACCAAAGTATTATCTATTCCCATCTCACAGTGAACAAGACGCGCAAACACAGAACAGACAACAAAACATCGGGGTCGCTCTAATGAAATCGGAATTGGATTAGTTTTGGAGCTAATGAGCCGGACCGTTCGTGCGGGACTCGCGCTGTGCATCGTTGGGGTGAGAGGAAGTGACGGGGTTAGGGGGCGGTAACTAGATTACGCAGAGTGCACTTCTAAAGTGATTACACGATGCCCCCGCGGAGGACGATGATTTGTGACCGTCGGGAGTGCGTTTATGTGACTTTTATCGTGTCAGCTGGAGGAAACAAGTTGTACTTCGCTCTACGTTTAGTCAATATTTTTATTGTGACACTACTTATATTAATCGAATAGTTGTTTACCTGAAGCCTTAATGGCGGCTGTATCGTCAATCGTGTTATTTAGGTTACCATGAAGTTTTTTATTGAATTTTATAAACACATAGATATGTCAAAAATCAAGTGGATGTTATTTTAAAACTGCCTTTAATAATTTGAAACGGCCGGCCAACTATGAGCGTTTGACCGGCCTTGTGGTCGAGTGGGTTAGAGACGCTGACTGTAAAATCGGAGGTCTCGGGTTCGATGCCCACCCGGGACAGACGATTGTGTGAGGAGCACATCTGTTTGTTCTTTGCCTGGATGTAATATAATTTCTAATTTATAAGCTGTCCGGTCACCATAATGCAGGCTCTGGTTTGGAATAAGTATCCGAATGTGAGAGTGTCCCGAGATATTATTATTGTTGTTACCACCTTGCACATGCTGACATCTCGACAACCCGGACTCGCCGCCGTCAGCAGTCGAGCTGGTTGCAGCATTAAACTCATATTGGTACACTTATACCATCACACAAAGATCGCATTACCGCAGTGCGAGAGGGCGCTGCAAATTAGATTGCATTCGGAATTATTTCCGGGCCAGCGCCCCGCGCTCCCTGCAACGACATTAGTTTTCATTTGAGACCCTCGGCATGCGCTCATCGAATTATGGGCGCCGCCACCAATTTATGGTCCATGATCTTATTGAATTTGACTTTCTCGAGTTCAGAGATCGGACCAACGTTTTCACAATACATTTTACAGTTTTGCCATAAAACCAATCAATTGTACGACATCCAACCATCCATAGGAATTCCATTTAATTATATTCTAGTGTCTTCTAAAATATTTAACAGAAAGTAGTGTACGACACATAATAAATATATTTTTAAATTTTACATTACGAGTAAAATTATAGTACCTACTTAATTCAGTTACGTAACCCATACTAGTATTTGTACATACTGACTGCTATGTTTTAACATTAAATACGCTCTATCGATTTCGGTGAGATTTAGCATGCAAATAACTTGAATCCCAAAAATTTCACTGAATTCTTAAATTCTTAAAGCAGGTTATTGAAATTTTGAAATCGTTTCCTATCTAGAGGAATTACTTAGACGTCAGCGCGAACGAAATTCCTACGATTACATCGTTTTTTGATACCGTAGTTTTTAATGCGATCAGACACAGTTGTCGCTCGGCAATGCGATGTTCGCGCCGCTCGACTAAAAGTCGTCGATGCGTGCGATTGTCGTCTCAGCGACACGCGCCGAGCGGTCGCCGCGATTTTGCGCCACCCGCTCGCGGCCCGGACACCGTGAAATGGGATTTTATTCACATTACAATGACAGTGTTTTATGATATCGAATATATTAGAGGTGTTTTGATTGCTTTTTAACTGTAAGTTGTTAGAAAGAATTGCTGCACTAGACGATACTCGTTTTTGTTCCCAAAAAAGGGTATCTTTGACTGGCCTCTCTTCATCTACTAATTGGAGACACTAATTACTAAATTGATGGTCATAGTTTCGATGCCCGCCTAGTACATTTTTTGTGATGAGCATATTTAATTGTTCTATGTTTGGATGCAATAAAAATAGGTATTACTATTACATAGCATCTGGTTAAATCAGTATTAGGTACTAAACTGAACACCTGACCCCAATCGCGATCAATTGAAATATTTCAAGTTAATTTCCCCTCAAATCGTTACCTCAGAATGCGGCACCGCTGAGCTCCGTAACCTAAGCTTGTAAATCCTCAGGATTAGTGGAGATCGCATGATTTACCAACGCCAGCTGTCATCGCCTTAAACGCTGTGGAAAAAAAGCGACGCAACTAAATCACCGGCGACGCACAGCTGCTCTACTTTCTATCTCTACAATATTGTTTTGAAAATAAATTGCAAGCTTTTAATGCACCTTTATTGCTTAATTATCGGGTGTCGTTCGCGCTGCGCACGGTCGGAGCGCCGCGTCAAGCACAGATATGTTTGTTAATTCACTAGAAAGTCATTCCTTTAATGTTTGCAAACCTTAAAGAGACGCGGTTACGTCTCAATGGTTATCTCTGAGTTACTTATTTAAGTAGGTATTATTTTCTTATAGACTCGTATGAAAGTCGTTTATATCGAATCCTGTTCGTACAAACCTATTCGAAATAGTTACCAATTGTCCTTCAACGTTATTTTACTTATGTTTCTTCGTATAAAAATCCTAGTTAAAATCTAATAGCCATTGCAAACTGGGCCTGTCTTTGAAATAAACTGCAGTCTTTTTATGAAATTATTTGTCATTCAAAATAATTTCATTTTACAAACTGTCTTTGTTACCTGGGACTGCCATAATGGTACTTTTTTTGTAATGAAAACAATTGTGTCATTCGTGCGCCAGAGTTAATTTCCATTTCTACTGAAGAAGAGAAAAGTGAGTATGACAGATTTTCGACGAATGTATATTAGTGTAAGTACGCATGTGTGTATAGTGAGTATAGACTTTGTTTATTCGTACACCATAATATTCATCGACAATCGTCAAACGTAATTCCGTTCTATCGACATCTCTATGCTGGTCGCCTGAGCTAAATGTAGATGAACTAATTGTTGTTGGTGTGTATGTGTGAAAGGGACGCACGGTAATTACTCGGGCACGCACCGAGTGGGCGGAGCCGGAACGCCCTGCGGCTTAGTGATGTCGCGAGGAAGTCGTCGATGGATTTTGAAAGAGAGCGAGCACTCGTCTGTTGTCAGTATTCGATTTTTGAATTTTAAAATTATACAATGCAAAGATGAAGACTATCTGTTACTTACAAATGGGCACATATGCAAAATGACACTACCATACAATATCAAATATACCTATCTATCCAGTTTAAAAAAGAATTAGTGCAAGTACCTTCCTGTCTCAGATGGAACCCATAAATACACTAAGGGAATATTCCATCTAAACATTTTGTGAACAAACTTCTGATGTGTAAACATTAATATGTTCACATAAAGAAAAACTCTTCGATGTCATTGTACAGATCCACCCATCACGGCCTTATGAATACTCTAGTCTTCACATCTATATAAAATTTAAGTGTCTGTCTGTGATTTTTAAATATCTGTATTTTATCAAGCGCTCATTAAGTTATTTACACGATAGCTACTCAGACACTAACAGATTATTTTGAAATTTTTGTATTCCCGTCTGTCCGGGCTAAACTTTGGATAGGTTAACCGAACTTTTACTGAAAGGTAGAGGATTTTATAGGGCAACGTATAGGCGATATTCCCACGGGATCGAAAACTACGCCGGTAACACCGCGAGGCATAGCTAGGAGGAAAACATATTCAAATATCGCACGCGCATAACGTACGTACACGCTCGCTGTTAAACGCGCGGTCGCGTCGTAACTCGTGCGATTTATCGACCGGAGCGCCGATCGCAGATAAGGGCGGACGAACACGGTACACGTTTCATATTTTTACCTTGCGGACGCTCACAAGGTATTTCGTTTCGTTGTATTTTTGGACGCGCCGATAAATACACTATCGAATTCAGCTGGACGGTTGTGTAGTAGGTAGGTATGCATATGATGAGCTTATTTGCAAGTTAGCGATTTGATTCAATTGTTTCAGAAAAATTATGTAGCGTTGAAAATAATTATATTGAAACATTTTATATGTTCGAGATACTTATAATTTTATTCCTATTCATTGCATAAATTATTAGATACTGAGTAATTTGTTTGAAAATAGTTTTATATATCTGCCTAATTGAAAAACGTCAACACTACAATTAACGTCTATCTATGTACTTGTTCAACGAAACGTTTGTGTAACTTATTATACAATTTAAAAAATACAAGCACGTAGGTAGGTATTTGTATTTAGAATCGAAATTTCCGGAATAGTTATACAACATCTATAACATAAAAGTAAACATGTTTCATTGAACAACATGGTACGTTATAATTACCCCGCGAGCGGCGCGTGTGTGTCGTCCCTAAGGACGCGTCCAACGCACTGCATAAAATCACGGCGGGGCGCACCGCTAGCAGAAAATTGCTAGTCTTTTATAGAACATGTCTTTAATTACCTATCCGCTTAATAACCGCACACTTGAATTATTTATGTTTATATGTGAAATTTATTATTAATGACAATAACCGGGGAGCCCTTTAGGTGGAAGCTTTAATGACATTCAGTATTAAAGGGCATACCTAATACTGCATATGTATGTAACGGTATATATTAACGGTCATTTAAGGTTAATTGGGCAATTTTCATCGTTCATTCTCTGTTATGTTCGAGCGAAATTTAAATTCATAAAAGACTTGTTATTAATTAGATTGTTATCGAGTCAACAAGTACCTACTCGAATAGGAACTCGCTGGTCCTCGAAGTCGGCAGTCTTGATGACCAACATGTAAGATTTTCGTTAAGCGACCGACACAGGTACATTATATTATGTAGTTTTACCTTGCCTGCTGGGGGTGTTAGGAACTTTGGTAAAAGTAAACATTGACCGATGTCAAAAGAAATTTGCACTCGCGCGTTACAGGTCGCTGAAATACTAAGGACTTTTCGTACAATTAAATATGCTTATATTCTCAATTAATGATGCTTTCGAACAAGATTTTGCACTGTGACTCAATCACACACAACGCGGCCCACTTGGCCATCTCCGCGTTGTTATTGCGTACGCTCGGTGTGCGCACGACGCGGCATTACCGACCGCGACAACTTTACGGCCGCCCTACAACGTTTTAAATAGCAATTCATAGTCCGCAGCCGGCGTTACTGTCCCATCGCGTATAAAAATAGAGACCTAAAGATAAAACCGACGCACTATAAAGTACCTTGTAGCGCTTTCGATAAGTGCCTACGTAATATGCAAATGCGAGAATCAATTTCGAGATTCGCTGATGTCCTCCGCGGAACTGTTTACGTGTAAGTTGTTCGTGGCCGGATGCGACTTGTGCACGGTCAGTTGTTGGAGTTCCCTTTTGAGTTCAAAATTCTCTTCCTTATCCACGATACTCACATCGTCTCTAATTAAACCCTCGAGTCAGCTGTTGGTAACAAATATTTGCTTTGTTACGGATTTTTTTTGAATTTTCAATTAAGTAGATATCTAAGGTGTGTTTTTTATAAAATTGTCAAATTCAATCTCCTTGCAATGATAGACTAATCCAAAATAACAGTAGAACAAATATTCGAGAAAAGTTTTTAGCCGCGGCTTTGCTCGCGCAGACATCTGATTTCCAAAAACCAATACCTAAATGTATTAATGTTTTTTCTTTTTATGTCTAACTTCCAAACTGTCAATATTTCTCTCCCTATTTTACCTCATTAGAGATGGAATTTACAAAATTTGTTGCAATCTGCAAAATTTTATGATTCTAGGTTCAGTCGATTCGCCCGTGCGTGGATCTGTGAGTCAGTCAGTCCCCTTCCTCTTCCATATGTATAAATTGCCTGCACCACTAAATGTCATTTTTCTCGATTTAAAGAATAATTAAAGATACTGCACACTAAATATCAGCAATATGCTACCAAAATAGTCTATTTCCAATTTATTAGGGTGGATGAAATAATACATAGAAAGCGTGAACTGGACAATGCATAAAAAGCTTAGATACGCAGGTACCTACGTCGTGATACACCGGTGAGTGTACTGTTTGTTTGCGCATCCAGTGTTTACGCCCTCGCTCACAGTGCGTACAGTAAACGTATCCAATTTCTTGTTTGTCCATCTCTAATCGGTTGCGAGGCCATCGAGGCAATAATGATCGCTGTTAACGGCCCACCGCGGCTGTACCTTATCTGAATCGCTGTTGAAAATGTCCATCGTTTGAGCTTATTGTATTAGCTATGTTAATGCAATGTTTTTGCTACTTCAATTCTTGTAACGGCGGGTACGCGCACTTGGCTTTTCATGAGTAGGTACAGGCACAATGGGCTCGTTTCTTTCGGCGGCTCATACATCCTTCGGTATATCTAAATATGATTATGATAATAATCATAACTGGGGACAATTCGACACACGGTTATCTGATTTAAAGTTAGGCAATTGACCTGGCAATTTACCTGTTGTGGTAATCGGACAGGTGATAAACGTAGGTAGATACTTTTAACATGTTTATACTTTTTACCGTGTATGCATGAAGAGAATGATGAATGTAGGCGAAGCGC
The DNA here is from genome assembly GCA_018245675.1 of Agara michaeli. Taxonomy (NCBI): domain Eukaryota; kingdom Metazoa; phylum Arthropoda; class Insecta; order Lepidoptera; family Hesperiidae; genus Agara; species Agara michaeli. The sequence continues at coordinate 24,392 of DWDX01000327.1, forward strand.
GTCAGGTTTGCAAGGACAGAGACATTTGGCACACGGTGCTTTCTGCTTACCCCGTTAGGGACCCGGCGTGACGGTATGTATGTATGTATAGATACTTTTAACATTCTACATAACACTTAAGTTTGTTACACCAAAGTATAGAAAAACTAAATCCTGTTTATCCTGTATGGGAATGGAACCCGCGACCTCCGATTTAGCAATCAAGGGTTAGAGAACCACTAGACCAATCGATGTCCCAGATGATTCATTTTGATAGGAGATGGCAATATGCGAGACTGATCGCTTAGCTTCCTGAATCGGAGAGGCTCTTGGAGAGCAGAAACAAATCAACCTATTTAAAAGCCGACTACAGATTTGCGTGTTTTCCTAACCGTAAAAAGTCCACGACACGCAACAGAGAACCGCGGAGGTCTGCTATAGTAACGATTTGAGAGTGTCGTGGAATGGAACCCCGGCAAAGAGCTCGGCGCCGGTTGCATTACGTCAGGTCTGGTGCGCGCGTGCGCTCGGCTGCGTTGGGACTAATCCTGCGCCGGCGCACCGCCGTGCAATTGGCGAAAGGCACAAGCGGGAGCGAGCTTAACGTGTACATTTATACATATTTCAAGTCATAGATTATTAGCGTTTTTACGTCCCAGTTTCTATCGTGTCCGTTCCCTTTTTTCTAATCTAGTCCATTTTATAGATAGCCAACTTACAATTCTTTGAAGGATCTAAATTTGGGTACCGACTTGATACTACCTCCTCGAACTTGACATACATATAAAGGTATATCAATTTCTTAGTACACGATTGGAAAAAAGTTTATTACATTCCGGTAAAGTTTCAAGTAGGATATAAAATGGCAACCTTGCGGTAAGCACGGAACCGCAAGCTGCTTTACCTTCCCATCTTTAGCATCGAATCAACTTGGCCTTTTATGTCTTTTAATCAAACAATATTCTATATAGTCGAACTACGATGACTAAAACATGGCCTTCATTGAATTTATCTATGTATCTTATAATGAATAAAATATTTTGAATTTGAATTTTTAATTTACATAACTTTTAAGCTATCGTAAGACTCGCTTAAGTGTATCTCTTAAGCCGCGTGTTGATATCTTGATTAAGCGCCGCTTTGTCCGCTCCGACCTTTGTCTCGTGCACTTATCTAACCCGGTATCGCTCATATTCGCTAACGCACAAACGAGTAACATCATACTCCGAAGGGCTCGCCGTGTTCCGATCGATTGGGTCCCGACGTCGGCGCGCCGCGGTGTTTCGTTACGAGACCTCTCAAACGGAAAATCGAACGCGGCGTCTCGAACACGCTATGAATTGTTGATTTTCATTTATTTCTGTGTTTTGTTTTATCGTTAGTCGAGGTTTATGCCGGATTTGTTTGTAAATAATTTCTCTATGAGGTCTCACGCTGAACAGTCTAAGCCAGGACATTATTTTATTATCTTACCGATAATTTTCTCTTAATCGGTGCGCATTCAATCAAACGAAGGAGGTGCGCGGTCTTAACGGATTTGAGCGCCGCCTTTTTATCGCACATGCGGAAAAAAAACGCACATGCGACAAAAAATAGCCATTACTCGGTATTGCGATCACACGCCTTTTCAAGCCTCGCACAAAGGACGCCGACTGCCAAAAGGGCTTTATAAGTGCGTTAAGGGGATGTGAAGTGTGTTCGCAGTGACAGCGGATACCGATTAGCGTTTTTAAATTGTGTATTCTAAGTGAGAAGAATATGCAACTCGCAAAAACAAGATTATTTCACAAAAATTCCAAGATTTTCAATATTATAATTGAATCTGAAATGATACTGGACCGATTTAAACATACAATTAACTGATTTTGTCTATTTTATAAACCTAGTCATAAATAAGTACATCCCTCTTCGTAACTTCCGTTATTACAATATTTGCAGCATATGTGATAGAAGTAGAATCGCTTGAAGAGCGAACCAACACCTTTGAAATCCAGCTCACTCAAGACTCCAATTTTATAAAAGCCTTGCAGAAACAATGAGGGCTTTTGAATCCAAATCCCGTCTTAAATCTCTATTGACTATTGTTCCGTCCTTTGCGATGCCATGTGGTCTTTTTCCTTAATTTTTTTCTATATATAGAACACGGTAATGTAATATAACATTGTACAGTAATCCAGGTGGAATCTGGTATCGGATGATCTCAGTTCTGTGTTTGTTCGTATGTTTTGTTGTTTGTTGAGATTCGTAGCGTCTTTGAGCTGTTATCGGCAGCTGCTTTTTTGCTTGTAATGAGAGATGTTTCGTTATTGATTGATCACGGATTCAACCATTCAGCGATACCGTTACTACTTATCATTTAGCCTCCACGAGTCATTACAATTTGCGTTAGGTGTTTCTTTTGATATATTATAAGCTGATGTTTGGTCACGATCGCAAGATAAATTACAATCTAGTTGTAAGTACAGCAATTTTTGAAATCAGACTTACAGGTGCTATTGAAAATGTGTAGTAGAAAAAATTCGTCTAATTAAGTTTTTTACTAGAGTTTCTAGAGTAGTTTTTATTTCGTCGGGTACCTATAGAAGTTTTATTTGCAAAAAAATGAGTATGAGAAATGATATTAAATAATATAGACGTGTTAATAATAGCCCTGCAGAAGATAGTGAGTCAAACAAAACGCCCACACGCTTAACGGCGGCAATTATTGCGCGGGCTCTCACAAAAACTGAACAGCACTCTATAAAAAACATCTAACAACAAATCCACAATATATTCATACACCCCGAGGACCGCTAAACGGCGTTGTTCTTTTGTCCGGTCGTCTGTCACAGCCCCCCGCCTATCGCACAATGACGTTGTGTTGACAAGCATTGTGCTCGTTGCGCTCGAGTCTTGTATCGAGGTTTTGTGCATGTATACAATCCTTTTTACTGCACTTAGAGCTGGCTTTTTTCATGATTTCGACTCACTCGCATGTTTCGAGTGCTATTAGATAACATGAGTGGATATTTTAAATGATCTGTTATTAAAAATATAAAAGCGTACGATATTGACACCCAGTGGTAGGTTAATTTGATGTAAATTTTCCATATATTAACTTGTTTATAAATTCTTAGACACTCATTTGTAGGGTAAAATGTGTAAGACAGTAATTTAAAAAAAAGGGCTGAGACAAGTCGTTACGTACCTACCTACGCTATCCACGTTCTTCGTGACCGTGTCCCTTTGGTATTTAAGTTGTCCTTTATAAAAGTAAAAATAAAAGTATTCCAGTCGTTTGAGTTACCCTACGGATAAAAATGTAAGCCGTAGAAAACAGTATAAAATATTAACTCTTAAAATCATAACGACATCCTCATCACAATCTTGATGACATTCAAAGTCACATTAAATTCGACTCTTACAACGAACCTAAAATAAAACGAAAACGTATAAGTATCAAGTTTGAAACGTTGATCTACATTGGAGTCTGTGGCAGCGTTAATAGTATTTGTTTGGTTGATCGATACTTCTAATTTAATAACCTATTCCTTAACAACCGAGTCGACGACACCCGAGATTGTGGGCATAAAAATGTCGGGTCGTGCCCAATCAATCTTGGTCCGTACCTGGCACCGGAGATCGGATCCGCGAGATAACCCTTCCTCAATGCGTAATACCATTAAAACAACGGTGACAAACCAACCAAAAAATATTCTCTAACAGCTCTTTATCGATTCGATTCTTTGAGATACGCCCTTCGGACGATGCGGCCAAGGTTGATTGTCGATTGGCAACGTTGCTTTTATGTCCGATGATTAAAAATGTGAGATGATGATCATTGCGGGGGCTCCCACTGCGAAGGTTTGTTTAAGTTCTTTGTTTTTCTGGATTCCTGGTCGTGGGTCCGTTTTAATTAATGCCCATCACGTATTTTTTTCGACGTTTGGTTTATCGTTTTTTTTTCTCTCTCGTGGCTCTCGTGTTTTTTTTGTATCTCCATTTTTGAAATATGTCCGTGGGTCGTGGCGTGTGATGCGATATCTCGATGTCTCCTATTGTTTTCGATTTGATATATTTATGCGCTGCCTTCCCGGGAGTGGTGTTTCGACTAGTTTTATTTATTTTTTTGTTCTCGAAAGCGGTGACTGCGCGGTGACGCGATATCGTGGATCATCGATTGTCGTGAATCGCCGACTGTTGATTTTATTTATGTGGGTACCTACGCTCGCTTCGATACGTCCAGCTAATACCTGTATAGATGCTTCATAAAAATTTCATCAGTTTTAATAAAAATCACCAAAATTGTAAACAGGTTCCTTGAATTTAATTTTGTTGAACAGTACTGCAATATGTTAATACAATGAATCAAACAAATTGTACAGTATACGATGCTGTGACAAAGTATTTTATTACACATTTACGACCTGACTGACCACTGTCGTTCCACTGATAATAACAGTAATAATTAACGAAGAGAAAGTTTAGAATGGTTTAAGGAAATTTTAATATACCACAGACATCGTATATCTTGAACCATAAACCCTACGATGAAGCCGTAATAACGAACGACCGCCAATTATACTAATTAAGTTATATATCCGTAGCCTTAATTACTTCCCTACTCACATTTAACGGATAATACATAAAGAATTACCTACACACAGTGGTCTATATATATACAACAACATCGTTGTTTTTCTACGCTTTAAGTAAAGTAAATCGAAAGTATAACCCATGCTTAAGAAAAAAAATGCCAGTGGCTTCATTCTAATAAAATTCCTCAAATGAGTATTATTATACTTTTATGAGATTACTAGCTTTTGCTCGCGACTTCGTTTCGCCCCCGCCGCAAAAAATGTATTTATTTACAACATCACATTAGAAACCTCAAAAATAACAGTATTTCTCTACTATATAATGGATGTTATTAGACATATAAACCTTCCTCTTGAATCACTATATCTATTTAAAAAAATCCCATCAAAATCCGTTGCGTAGTTTAAAG